>VNJV01017478.1:0-27975 GCA_008042635.1 Drosophila nikananu
AAACCTGTCGTCACGCAGTCGCCTCCAGCTCCTAGCCACAAATTTATTTATGAATCCAAAATCAAAACGAACGAAACTCTTTCACAGATAGAAAAATACGGGATATTGTTGCCAAAATTAATCTCAAGTGGCCACGATTTCGGCCCAAGGCCGTGTTCCGCATCTTCTGTTTGTAATGTGGTATCCATTTGATGGGCTGCACCGCGTTGCTTTGCTGGCTGGTGGCAGCTCCAGCCTCAGTGATTTCTCCGTTGAGCTGTTGGAACTGCTGTCATTTGCAGGTGTTGAGGANTGATCAAGAATATATATACTTTATAGGGTCGGAAATGCTTCCTTCTGCCTGTTACATACATTTGCACGAAATTAATATACCTTTGTACCTACGGTACATGGTATAAAAATTAGTTTAGCTTAAACAGAATCGTATATTAACACTGACTATTATCCAGCCTATTCGGTTTTATTTAAGCATTAATTAAAGAATTTTGTGATTATACTTAGCATTAAAAAGTTAAAGTATTTTTCACTGGGTCTAAGCCGGCACAAACATCTAACATCTGGGCGCAGTGCAACAAGGCTGTTGTAATAATACTGGGTCTAAAAATTCCTAAATAGTCTAAACTGAACTTCAGTGGATATAGTAGACTTGCAAAGGTATGTAAAGCTATCTTCCTCTACAGCAAACTAATTATAGAGTTTCTCCTTTTGTGTGCTTTACAGGACGGACTGAACAGATGAGCATTTGGACCACAACATAAAACCCTCAATTTATGCTGACACCTATGCGAAAATTGAAAACAAAAAGCTCATATGAGGAGGTGAAACCATTTAAAATTAATTATAAGAAGATGAGGATGGAAATAGCAGCGAGATAGGAAAGGAAAGAGTGTAGAGACCGAAATTACTTCTGGCAGAACATGGGCTGCTCCTGGCACCTGATGGTGAGCACACTAAGGCTGGAGTCGTCGTTGGTCTCACCGTCGCTGGCCGGTGTCGCAGTAGCCACAATCATTGGGGACGGCGGTGGGAGGGTCACCACAATGCCCACCGCTGCAGCGGATCCGTTCGAATTGGCGGCACTCTTTAGGCCCACGACATGGGCCAACTTTGTGGTGGCAGCCACAGCTGCGGCCATCACTTGGCCATGCCCGTTGTTGATCAACGAGTTGTTCGTCAGCTGCTTCTGCATGAGCTGATTGGACGAGTCCAGGCGATTTGACAGGGATGTGTGCCTGTTGTTCACGGACTGCAATGAAAGGGAAAGGGTTAATTAGAAAGCGAAAGAGAAGGTATATTCAGACCAACCGGATTGTTATTGTTCATTCTACCGCGTATGTTATACAGGCCGTAGACCAACGGATTCATACAGGAGTTCGTGGAGGCAAATATCAAGAGCGCTTTGCGAACCAGCGGATTGACCTTCTCCACCGAGGGCTTGTCCAGCCAGTACCAAATGCAAATTGTGTAGTAAGGGGTCCAGCAGACTATGAATACAATCACAATCGAGATCGTCATCTTGAGGGTGCGTTTCTTGGCCCTGCTGAGAACATCGTCATTGGAGCGCCTGAATCGCTCTGCAATCACGTCCTTGAGCACCCGCTGGCTCTTCCGGTAAATCTCCAGGTAAATGGCGCCGTAGCAGTAGATGAAGACAATCAGTGGAAAGGCATACATCCCGCACATCGAGGCGATCTGATAGAGCTTTTCGTCGAACTCGCTTTTGAATGAGTGGAATATGACGCACTGAAAGTATCCCTTAACCACTGGATGCTCCTCCAAATGGAACAGAAAGGCCTGACAAGGACAGAGAGTATTTAAGTTATATGTTGTGACATTCAAAAATAATTAAACTAATATTTCCTTTGACTTTCCACTACCCTGGTGACTAACCTGCGGAATGCTGCAGACCATAGATCCCAGCCAGGCGCAGACCAGCATGACGCGTCCGCGGTTATAGGAGCGCTGCAGAGGCTTCAGTATGGCATAGTATCTGACAGAGAGTGAGAGAGAGGAGCAAGCGGTGAGAAAGCCAGGCGGGATTGACACATTGAGCTGTCTTATCTAGCTATCAATTAGGTCCATTAGCGACACTCAACGGCGATGCGACAGTGGTTCGCGGTTACCTGGACTGGGACTCTCACCTGTCGAGCGATATGCAGACCATCACGTTGCTGGACAAGTACAGGCCGAAGACGCGAAAGAAGCTCATGAGGCGGCACATGAGATCGTTGGAGAGCCACTGCACCGTCCAGGCCCACACGATCTCCATTGGCATCAAAAGGAACGTCACCATTAGATCTGCGATGGCCAGATGCATTAGCATGATATCAATCCGCAAGGGTCCCCGCAGTCGCCGCTTGGTCAGCAGATAGAGCACGGTGCAGTTGCCAATTGTTGAGATCACAAACAGTATGCTGAGCCGAATGGAAAAACATTTGTGGCGGTTAAAGGAGGCAAGGGTGGGAGGGATCGGTAGATATTACAATGGTGAGTGGGAAATTAAAGAAGTTTTCCCTCGGTGGGTGTTTGTGCGTGGGTGCCAGTCGCCCAATAAGTGGGTCAAAGAATGGCAGTTAGGAGTGGCAAACTTGATGGACAAATGGAGTTAGTGAGTTTTGTTATATCAGTGGTAGACAATCGCAGGGATTCGAGTGAAATGTTAAAGTTTCCTACGGGTGCCAAAAGCATATAATTTACTGCCGAAATTTAAATATACATCTCGTTAGTTATCAGAACAAGTTGACACACACACAGAGAATATCATCATTAAATATACAATATGTGATCTATTTCAAATCTTGTACATTTATATAATTTTAATTATTCTAAACAGGTGAACACAAATTAAAAGAAAACATGCATTTTGAGCATAAATTTTTTAAAATAATTAATTAGGTCTCATACAAAATATTTAAGATAAAAAATTTTAAAGTCTCTAGAAAGCGGCATTAAAATCTTTTTTTTATTAAATAACATTTGAATTCATTTTGTATCTTTAGACTCAATAAGCATATGTATTAATTAAATTCAAATCAAATTCGATCGAACAATATAATTGCGAACTTTTTTCGGCTTTCCTTTAATGTTTTTATAATTTGTGCAGTGAAGAAACCTTATATTGTCTTTTGTATTGTGCTTCGAGTTCACAACGAGATATATATTTGAAGGTTGACTAACATATCATGATATGCAGTCTAATAACCGTTTTTTAATTTGATATAATAAATATTAACTTTTGTTGCAATGCGTCTAGTAAAAACTTGCTTAACCTATAGCTTACAAAAACGAAAACAAATAAAATAAATGAAACTAAAATAAAACAATTATAAATTATCATTTAAAACACAAAGATTTTCTAAATCAGTCTCTACTCCCTGAATGACTGTGGGATTCACTCTTAATCGATCAAGTAAATCTCTGGCATTCCGAAAAAGTGAACCCTCCAATGAACCTCAACGTTCAAATTCCAAGCGAAAATGATTGAATCTCAGACAGATAGCCAGACAGAGAACAGAGAAGGATGAGCCAGAGATGCTAGCCCAGCATGATTTATACCTGCTCACAAACAAAAGCGAGCGGTCTTATTCAGAATAAAGCAGCGACACCCACACCGGCTCATAAATTGATAAAGCTTAGGTTTTGAAAGGGTTACAGATAGTAAAAGCCAAAGCTTATCAACGTGACTAGAAAATATGAATAAAATACGAATGAAAACGTGGGAGGCGATCTGGACACTGATTATGTTATGAAGCGGATGGGTGTTTTTTGAGTGGCTTTTCATTCACCTGTATACTGTGATGGACAAGCGGTGGCCATCGTTGAATACCATATCCTCTGAAAGATGCATGGTTCCATTCGTGCTGTTCACGTTGGACCAATCACTGAGGATGCGATGATCGTATTCCTGCACTTTTCCTTCCTCGGCCATCACTTAAACCACTGATTCCTTTCTTTCCCACTGATATCTGTTTATTTGGTTTAGGTTGCACGGATTCTATGATTTTGGTTCAGGGAGAAGTATTTTATTCTAAATGGATAATTTGATAATAAGCTTTTAAAATTACAATTGATATTTCATATGAGGCCTATAAAATAAGTCTTAGGTCCCACCCTAAACTTTATAAGAAATAAAGGAATTAAGCGAAATCCGTTCTGACACTTGTATAATCTCTTTGTTTTGGGGGCCTGGCGATTCACTGTTTCAAATTGTATTTTGTTTTTTATATTGCCTCTCTTTATTTCGCTACATTTCATTGCAGTCGCCGGAGATTATCAGAGGAGAGGCACAAACAGAAGCCCCATCTTACATTGGTAGATATTGTTCGCTATTCACTCAATTAAACGAATTGCACTCGTTTTAATATTTCACACTTTTTGTTATTTGTTCGGTGGGTTCAAGAACATGTTAATTGTGGATTTGTTTTGGTTTTCGTTTGTTTGTTGTCCGGTTTCTTGGCGCTAATACTTGCGATGACCTTGAACTAATTACACTCGCACTTTATTGGAATATTTTCATTTCCAATTGATAATAAATATTCCACTTATGCTAAGCTCTCCCAGCATTAACACGAAAATAATTATAAGGGAGAGCATCTTACGCTCTCGCTGGCTGGAATCTTAATCTGTTAATCGATTGCGCTCAGTCGAGCGAGAGTTCACTCAATTGAACGGCAGCATCAGAGCCCCCACTCATGGTTCTCTCATTAATCCTTGAGTTGGACGGTTTAACGGGTTATTTGTTTAGACGCGCCGCCATCGGCGCCCTTTGAACTTGGCATTTTAATGGGTGCTCACAACAACAAACAAATAATTATAGTCAAACAAAATGCCAATAAAATGAAAGAAATATCAAATGGACCAGAAATTAAATGCCAAAAATGCTTGGAAAAGTTAGTGCTGAATTTGTTAATGTGTTGATCTTAAAGCTTTGCCGAATCTAGAGTTTACCTACAAAATTGCTTAGCAGCTCAGAGATTACAGATTACAGAACGATTTTCCAATTTTTCTTATACCTAATCGCTTCTCTCGTATATATACTAATTGTAGGCGTAATCAATGATTACGAGACTACGCGTACGTGCCGTATAATTTCTTTTCTTCTATATACAACTTGATTTCTCGATTCTGTTTGTATTTCGTTTTGTGATTTCCGTTTTGTTTTGCCTTTTCTAAACACGCGGGCAGACCGTGTTCTTGTATATATACAGAAGATTTCTTCTTGAAAAATTTAATAAAGTCTTGAATTTTCCTTATTTTGGCGCACAACAAATGCAGCGTTCTCACTGCCGACTTGACACGCACCTTACATGCAGCGTTCGCACTGCAAACCTCCCACGCATTCACACACACACGCGCGGTTCAATCGCGTTCGGCGAGCAGGAACTGACTGAATCGCCTGGCCGAGATGGGATGCTGATGCCGCGGAATCGGAATCTCGACAACAACTGATAGTCCAGCTGGAAGAAGAGCGAAAAAAGTGCGACACACGGGCGATAACAGGGGCGACCCCAATTGCCGTGGTGTGTATAAGTCCACGAGAGTGTGTGTCTGGCTCACAGGTCCCGCCCGCATAAATTTCACGTTTATCAATGCGTGTGTGCGACTCAAAGTTCAAAAGCTGGTCGGCCCGATCGCCAAATGTTGCGATCCCTTATCAGCCGCGATCCCAGCCGCGTGAGTCGCGTCTCACCCAGAAAAAGTAATTAAATTGGTGTTACTTATAGGCCTTATCGGCTCGTCTGTCTGCCTCGACTTGGCTCTGGTTGGAGCTTCAGGCGCTCCGCAGTATATATCCTTTTCCGGATTTCAAGACCTCCGATCCCGACGAGCGTTCACTGGCATCTACCGCAAGTCCATGGCCAAGGTTGACAATTTAACCTACGCCGCCCCAGTGATTCGCAATTCGACCACACGGCCATTACATTTAATGAGGGGTCAGGACAAAGGATTTCAAGTTCACGTCCAGGAGCGCGCTTTTGTATGCTACGAATGTGTGTGCGTTCGCCGTTGTCTCGTTTGCGTGCTGTCTTATCAAGATGCACCTGGCCCACCTGATAACACGGCAGTCGCTTGGTCTAATGAGCGGGCGTGTGGCATGTGAGCATTAACAACTGAAAACTGCAGCTCTGAATGCGCAGATTATTTAAAATTTAAGTTCAGCATTTTAAATTAATTGGGAAGGGCGCTCCTATCGGATTTCGCCTGCACATGCCGGTCTAATGCCTAAAAGTATGCAGTGACTTATTTTAAGATTTCTACAACCAAGCAGGTAAATAATCTGGCAACGCTGTTTGCTCGCGACCGAAAAGTCTGGCAACGTTTGTAAACGAAAGGTTGCCAGACGGTCGTGAGTGACCTGCGTTTCCAGATTTTCGGATTGTTTGGCGCCATAATATTTTTGGTTCTGGAACCATATCTTAGCCAGAGTTGACGAGAGTTTTTGAACATTATACTGCATGAACTCCCATTTTAAGGGCATTTCCTCCTCGTAATTTGGTTTGATAACATTCTCCAATATGTTAATGTAATTGGGAGCAAAAATTTTATCTTTTATCCGGAATATCAGACCAACTTCAGACGCTGGAAAGCATCCCCATATCATGTGTAACCGTTTTTTTTGTGTGCTTAGGATCAATTGCGATATTTTTTGGACGGGCGATATTTTTCTTGTAAACATAATACTTTATTTTAAATATAAAATATTACTTGTAATTTCCTAAAAAATTTCTCAAATTAAATATAATATATTGAAAATTGGCAAAGTTATCATTTTTTTCCTTAAAAATTTAAGAAGAAGTAAAAGAGGGAAAGTATATACGCTGAAAGAAAAATAATGGCCGAAGACAGTTGCGCGCAGCTTAAGTTTATTTATTGAAATAATTTAAATGCATCGAGCATCGATGTTTTTATTAGCGATGTTGTTTTTAGCGATGTTTTTATTGATATCAATGCTATGCGATGATAAAAAAAATATTTTAAAAGAATATTGCAGAAGCTTATTGCTTACATTTGTTACACATAAATGAAGTCACAGAATGAAGATTTTTTTAAACTGTGTTACAAAATTTAACTATGCATCGAAATTCATGCATTGGGCTATAATTTTTGACAAGAAATATACAAAAATATCAAATAAAAATATCGCAATTTCGATATTTTGGAAAACAAATATTCGTGATATAAATATATCATCCTTATAAAAAAATATCGATATATTGATATATTATCAACAACCCTACTTTCCATGTGGTAAAGTTAATTTTAAAAATTACTAAAAACAAATGAAAGCCTAGAGAAATGCTACGAAAATCAAAGAAACAGCCCCAAACGGTGGCCGAAAAGGTCAGCAAACTGATCGCTCATCCAAACGAGAGCGACAGTGAGGAGGACTCTGACTTCGACGTGGCCACTGGGCCGCGCCTGGCTGATTTCGAAGAAGAGTACGATCTGCCGGATGCCCGCAGCACGGATTTTCGTAAGCGAAACGTAAAGCTGCTGTCGGAGCAGAGTGATCGCTACAAGGGCAAGATCAGCAGTCGAAATGAGCTGGATGAGGACGAGGACAGCGAGGAGGAGGAGGAGCTGCCCTACGAGGAGAGCGACGAGGATGGAGACTTGGAAACATTTAATCAGAAGTTAAGTGCAGCGAAGGGGAGAGGCGAACTGGAGTCCGATGAAGATGATGAAAATGAGAACATGGTTCAGGATTCCTCGAATCGAAACTTAGTACTCGCTTTCGCAGAAGCTGGGTATGATGATGACAGCGGAGAGGATGAGGATGATGACGACGATGGCGAAGAAGACGACGACGAAGCAGACACTGACAATGACGATGAGGAAGAGGACGAAGAAGATGTTAAACCCACGGACATTATGTCCAAAACAAACCATCAAGCTGAGATACAAAAGGGACTCTGCGTCCAAAATCAACTCCGCATTTGGGAACGTCTTCTTGAACTCAGGATTAACACCCAAAAGTTTACCAGTAAGGCCAATCAATTGCCAGCTCCGGACACACTGGAAAAACTTGGCTCAGAGAACGAAGAGCTTCAATTGGTGCTGAACGAGGCGCAGGAACGCTCATCGAAGCTCATGCAACAACTGTTGGCCCTCCAGAGTGCACTCCATCAACAGAACTCCGAGATGCGGAAGTCCGTCAAGCGAAAGCATCCTTCAGAGGAGGCGGGGCCACCCGGTAAACGATTTGGCGGATGCCTGCAGAGCAACTTCCAGCAAATGACCAGCTATCGCAATGAAGTCCTGCTCAAGTGGGACGATCGCACCAAACTACTAACTCCCGGAGCGGGTGTGAAGCGCAAGGCGGTGCAGGAAGACTACGATATTATCAAGAAAATTGAAAGCGCCTTGGGCCATCGGCAAGTGCTCGTAGAGAAGTCGCAGACTATGAAGAGCAATCAGCCGATTCAACCAGAGAACGAGCCTGTGAAGCGAGTGACCCACATCTACGACGACAGCGACTTTTACCACCAACAGCTCCGCGAGCTCATCGAGTACAAGGCCAGCACCTCGTCCAACATGAGCGAGATTACCAAACAGTTTGTGGAGCTGCAGAAGCTGCGCCAGAAGATGAAAAAGAAGGTAGACACCAGGGCCAGCAAAGGTCGGAAGTTGCGGTAAGCCAATCCTGTTACAAAGAAAGGCTGCTCATATTGTACATATTTCATTTTTCCCCCTAGCTATGTAGTGCACAATAAGCTCATCAACTTTATGGCGCCCAATGAAGTCAGCGATTGGACGGATAGTTCCAAATCCGAGTTGTACAAATCGTTGTTTATCTAGAAAATATGTTAATATAATTATAGAATATTATATACGACTCAATTATAAATAAAATCGGTAAAGTTCTTTACAAATTTCCCATAAGAAAACTGACATTTCCCAAAAACACCTACTTGTGGACTCAAAGACGATAGTAAAACGAAACTATAGCCAAATATTATGTTAATCCGTAAATGTCGCTTGAAGTTTGGCTTAATTCAATCCAATGATTCGGAAAATATCGTTTAGTAAACATAAACAAAAACAGACATCAAGGCGTATATATTTCACCGTTTATGACCACCTTTAACTCAATCGTTGAATAAAGAAGATAAGAACTGAATCCGAAGATGACTTTAATTTATTTAATATATTTATTTATGTATATTTTCATTTTATGTCTGCCTTCTTTAGTTTTATTAACTGCTAAATTTGTATGTTCAACATTTCATTTTCGTTATTAATTCTTATTTGTTTCTCAACTGGGTAATTTATGCAGCGCGTGCATAACAATATGGCTTGAATATAACCGCAAACGTTTGTAATTACCACTGCATAACTGTTCGTTTAGTGGGTGTCGGTGTGGGGGAGGAGATTGTGTATCTTGTATCTTGCATTATTTGGCGACTTCTGTCGAGTAGCTTTTTTAATTCGATTCAATAATACATATCATTGTACCAAAGACCTTATAATAACAAGATGAATAGCTCGAATTCTTCGTGCGGGCTTGAAATGTTTTTAAAAGCCAAGGACACGCATTCTAAAGCATAGTATTCAAGATCAATTCGCACACATGGAAGCGGATTTTACGTTTAGATTTTACGCTCTCAACTTTGTGCTATCGAGAGAGCTTGCATATGGCAATCAAGTATAAATCTTGTTATCTTGTTATCATAAAGTTTTTGATTGTACACATGCATATATATCAATTGTAATAACTCTATCAAGTTGATTACTCTATTACTTGACTTGTTTCTTTTTGTTCTCCATTAAATAATTTACTTTGCTAGTCTCGTGTCTTGCCTGGACTTTGTTCGTTCCATTTATAAAATGTATTTTATTTTATCCATGTTATTCCATATGGTTTTGTTAGTTTCATTGTTAGTTATGCATACTATAATGTTATGTATTTAAAAGTATTATGTATAATATGCTAATAAATCAGTGCATAACTGCAATAAGGGATGCTTGTGACGGGGTTTACATGAGTTATAATCGAATGGGGGAAAATACAGGTCGAGAAGTAAATAAACATTTAATTCGTATGCCTAGGATTTAACCTTCTAAAAATACTATATAAAAAGTTCGAGCACATTTACAAAATGAATTGCGTGTCGCTTGTTCGATAGAAATGCTTGGATTTTTCTTTGGACATTTTTTCTTGCGGGAGTATTCATTGTCAAGCTCTCATTAAAAATTAATTAACAATCGGCTGAAAGTGTATTAAAAGCACATAATATCATTACATTTATATACTGTGGATAAATATTGCACTTTAGTGCGCACACGAGAATCAATCGATTAGGACCTCCTGAATGGCCACGAAAATACTGGGCATGGGTTTATTCTAATTTCGATTCGAAGTTACTAAAAAACGTTACAGTTACAACACACAAATGAGTAATAAAATGAGTAAGGTTCAGGCTTTGGGGGAATTGAGGAGCGGTGTGGTGCGTGGGCTCTTGACTAACGCTGTCCTTGTATACAAACTACCAATATAAAGTTTACAAAAACGCTGCTGAATCTCTCTTTTTCTCTGCCTTATCCATCTATCGTTCTCACGGATTTTTTCTAATTGTTAATGGAATTCTTCAGCAACAGAGGCAGCCCAGTTTTAGTTTTTGATTTGGAAACGAGTATGGTGGCAGTTTTTGCCCCACCAGAGCCAGCACCAGCAGCTGCTTCAGCGGCGACAGAATTGCGTCTGGGAGTGGCCTGCCGCTGATGCAGTTCTTGAAGTAGGGCTGAGTGTTTGTCTAGTGCCTTCAGCTGGGCCGTGTTCTGGGTCTCATACAGTGACGATTGCAGCTGGCTCTGGATCGAGGTGACATTGGAGAGGGTGCTCTCGGCCTCGGCCATGGGAAAGTTGCTTAAATATCGTTTACTAGTCGTGGTTCCTGTGGATGTCGATGTCGTTGTAGTGTTTGTCATTGTAGTCTGTTCCTGCGCTGAAACCTATAAGAGAAAGCTTGTAATGGTTACATAATTTTACGTTATGCAATTTAAAAAACCTTTCGTTTAACCGCAATTTCTGTGTCTCAAGTGCACTTAGCTGGATGTATAACATTCTCCATATCCTTCTGCACTGCATATAACTCCGAAAGCTGCTTGGCAAATACCACGTTTAACTCGCTCAACTTTGCCAGCTGGAAATTAAGATAAATATATTATTTTATAAGGTTTTAAAATTCAATTAGATACTAAGTAGCAGGCATGATGCATGATGTTAATGAAATACTTTAAAAAAAGCTTTTCCGGACCGCGGTCAAAAACAATAAGTATCATATCAAGTATCGTTCTCATGGCTTTAAGCTATAAAATCTCTAAAGAACGCGATTTTCTTTTATAAATACATATGTTTATAAATTAAAGGCTCAACTTACAGTCTGATCATTACACTTTTCACGTAGGCTCATGTTTGCCGATTTAAGCTCTAGTTCATTTTGCAAAAGTTCCGTTTGCAGTTGTTCCGTTCGTGCCTTCAGCGTGGCGACCTCCCGACGCAACTCGTCTTCGTTGACACCACCGGCTCCGGCGGCAGCACCCGCAGCACCACCGCCCACTCGGAGTTGCTCCATGTCTCGCTTGAGTCGAATGTTTTCCTCTTTGTAGGTGTGCAGTTGGCGCTTCCACTCGTCCACATTGGCCGTAGATTCCTTTAGAAAAGAATCGAGAAATAAGATATCGAATGATTATTTAGTTTTAATGTTTTAATCCGAAGATGGCCTAACTTCGCTTACCTGCAAAGCGCTGGTCAGGCGTATATTGTTGTTCTTCAAGGTGGCCAATTCGATTTCCCACTTCTTGGCATTGGCGCAGCTGCAACGAAACCAAAGTGTCCAAATCAAGACTCTAAGTCTGCCGATATAATACTCACCTCTGCGCCAGGGCCATTTTCAAGCGTTCATTCTCGTACTTGAGCTGCTGCTCAGCGGTAGCTCCCGCTCCCGGACCCGTGTGCATGCCAACAATGCTGCCGCCGGATGAGATGGTTATGCCTCCGCCGCCACCTCCACCAGTACCTCCCGAAGTGGGCTGAGGCGAGGGCGTGGCCGAGCCAATGTCCGGCTTGCCATCGTTGGTATTCAGGAGCTTATGTGACGGACTGTCCGGATTGGCGTTCTGGGTGTTGGTATTGCTCATGTTTGGAGGCTCCACGGTATGTGGATCGATGGCCGTGTTGTCGTTTTGCATGGCCCCCACGGCTCTGCCGGAAATCGGCGACGTGTTGGCAGAAGTCGTGGGCGTAACGGCGTTAGAGCCGTTGGCTGACTTCGCTGCATTCTTGGTGGCCTCCTTGACCTCTTGAAACTTCTCCACGAACTGCGGGCAAGGTGGAAATGAAGGATAGGATGGTAAACATATAATTGCGGGCTCGGCGGACCGGACGCCCTGCATCTTACCTTGGTCAGCTCCGCCTCGGAGGCGAATCCCAGGCCGTACACCGTGTTCGCACGCACATCACTCCATTGGCCGAACTTTTGGGAGGTCTGTGTGAAAGTCATGTTGGGCGTGATCGTTGAGTTGATTACCGCCTTGGTGCCCTCGACACTGATAATGCGGTAGAGGTTTCGCGAACTGTCGTAGAAGAAGCTCACGTTGACGGCCTTCATGCTGGCCGTGATCCAGGTGCGCTTCGTCTTCGGATCGATGTGGAAGACGTGCGCCTGGCAGGTGAAAATCGGTTGTTCGCTGTGGTCCATAAAGGGAATAGAATGTCTCGGGTTTAATAATGCTTAATTAAAAATTCCATTTCGGTGCGGCAGTTAAATGGTTCGCCTGGCGAGCCTTTTGGGAGTCCGTGGGTGTGAGAATGTGCGTGCTTATCTATTACCTATCCACCATTGTCCGTTTTGCTGTGATGTCTTCCTGTTATCGCTGGCGACTGACGACAGCCGACTAAATTGCATTATGTGCTTAAGCTTTCTCGACAGCCTTGCTTTTGATTTTTACCGTTTATTTCCAGTCTCAAGCGCAAAACGCACACACACCCGCACACCTACACACTGCCCACGCGTGTGTTCCAGGTGTGCCCGTGCGGGTGTGTGTGTACATATTTACGCCGCCCGCTACACACAGAAGCCCAGCAACAACAACGACGACAACAGGACAACAACAACATGCAGATATTACAGCTTTTACGGCGTCGATTTTTCGCACACAAAAATGAAATGGATGTGCAGAAGCTTAACGCCGCGCCATGGTCTTACCCCATTTTATTCGTTGGCTTCGGCGCTTTGGTGAGTGCTATGGCAACGGGTTATCCTTAAACTTATGCTTAAACAGATTAATTTGTCGAATAAAAAAAATAAAACACGAACTAGGGTTGTTGATTATCAAAATATCAATATATCGATATTTTTTCTAAGGATGATATACCCGAATTTTTGTTTGCCCAAGTATCGAAACTGCGATAATTTTATAATGTATTTTTCGATATTTTTTGTCAAGACGAAAAACAAGTGGTTGCATTTTTTAAACTGAATCTGAATTATGCATTCCAGTCAGGGGACTGGAGCCTAAACAAACTCTGCAACCTATAATATTTCAATCTATAAAATTCAAAACATAAAATTATATGAAGATATGTTGAAAACTGGCATAGTTATCATTTTTTTCCTGAAAAATTTCTGACCGTTCCTATGGCAGCTATATGATATAGTCGGTCTATCCGGCCCGGTCCCTTCTTATATAGTAGAAAGAGCATATATAATACTATCTGCAAAGTTTTATTCAGATTGCTTCAAAACTGAGGAACTCATTTGCGTAGAAACGGACATGGCTAGATCGACTCGGCTGTTAAATTTTACATAATTGACTTTTGCCTTCCACCTATTCATGATTTTGTATTGTGGCGCGCACTAGTGAGGCTAAAAACATCGTTGCACCGAGCATGTTTGTTTAGCGATGTTTTCCGAGGATTTTGCGATGTTTTGTTGATAAGCAATGCATCGATGTTGGACTAAACATCGGTTTGATTAGGATTTACATGTAAAATTACAAAAATAATAATAAAAACACAATGAAAACAAAGCTTATTGAAAGCATTATTGTTATATTTTTTTAAGATTTTGTTTTTATTATTAATCTCAAAAAAAAAAAAACTGTCACGAAAACTTTATTATTTTTACTTTTTATAGTTTTTATATTACATACAAAAATATATACATATATATTAAAAGGTATACACATAAATGATTTAGGATATTTTTAAATTTATTAAAAAATTTAACGAAGCACTGAATTATTTGGGTGGGGTTTTATCTGCTGTTTTTTTTTTTCCGATGTTCTATGATATTTTGAAAACATCTATGTTTTCGGTCGGACTTCTTCTTCTTTAATTAACAATTTATGTAACGATGAAAACTTTTCAAACATTTTTTCTGCGGGTTTTTGCATACATAGTATGTATTGTAATTTATACATTCGTCTTGGCAAAAAATATCAAATAAAATAAACAAAAAATCGTGTATAAATTTATCATCTTAAAAAAAATCAGTCTATTGATATACAATATATATATATAGAGCTGTAAAAACATCGAATTATTTTAAGTCAATTTTCTCAAAACTTTTAAAATTAAAAGAGAATAATAAGCAGTCGCCAAACAATAACATACGCTTAACTATTAAAAACGAAAAAAACGAATAGTTCTAAAAAAATAAAATAAAAAAAAATTAACCAATATTAAACACTCCATTTAACATAAATTTGTTTTTTACCAATTTGATTAATTCACGTACAAAACAAAATTGAAAGAGTAAGACCATAAAATTTATGTACATCATTTTTGTTGAATTTGATAAAATTCCATATGAATCATATTGTTTACAAATTTAATAGAATCGTATTATGTATTTCGAAACGAATAATCAGATAAGATAATACGTTTTTTTGTATATAACAATAAACTAATCCAGTATTATTTGAGGTACCGCTTGACGACTTCAACCCAGTATTCCAAGAAATCAGTCAGTAAATAGGAATACGGATACAGATATTTAAATTGTTAATTTTGTTTTAAATATTGTAATATAAAAAATATTTGTTTATAATTAATTACCTTCCAATATGAGAGACTATCGGGTACTGCTCCTTTTGGAACCTTGAATTTAAAAGTGGTGGCAATCCTAGTGATAGTCCTTTTTTCAAATTGGAACAATCGCGCTTCAACTCACAGCGCAATATATCGATGGTGGAAAAAACAATCAAGGTATCGCGCAGCACAGCCACAATCGATACTATCGATATTATTATCGATGTTTTTACAGCTCTAATATATTTCTAAGGAAAAAAACCTCTTTTGAGTTGATATTCACTAATTTTTAAATAAAAAGCGGCGGAAACATATGCGAAGGCCAGCCAGCGGCAAGTGTTGTTTTGCTGCTGCTGCCCTGCCGCCGTGCGATCGATCGGGGTACGTTACATTCCGCAGTTGGTGGAGTGGGGAGAGTTTTTCCTACACCTCTTTTTTCGCATAAAATCCGTCCTCCAAACTGAATTTAAAAGTGAAAAAGGCGTTTGAAGGCAGCAAAAAGTGCACTGGAGTCCCACCTGCTGGTCAATGGCGCCGTTTTCGGCCATTTGTTGTTGCAAAATGCGCCAGCGACACACCTAGAGCATAAAAATATGTCAGTTATGCGAAAGAGAAAAAAGTGCTGAACCTGCGCGCGTGTGTGTGTGTGCGGGCGTGCGTGTGAGTGTGTATGCCGTGCATGTGTACGAGTGTGTTGGTGCAGAAAACTTGTTATCAATGCGGCGCCTATGATAAAAGTCCCATTAGACATGTTTCTCCCACTATGCGGGGCATTCCAATTGGAACGGTGTGGTGTGGAGTGGAGTGTGTATATGTGTGTGTGGGCATCTAATGGCTCTCTCTCCCTTTTGCTCTCGCACGCAGTCTGGCGGCCCCAACTAAATAATGTGGAACATGATGTGCGACGTAATGCCCACAATATCGGAGGACAGCATCTCGCAGCGCTCCTCGCAGTTCAGCGGCGAGGATGCCAACTTCGAGCAGCTTATGGTCTCCATGCTGGACGAGCGCGACAAGTTGATGGACAGCCTGCGGGAGGCGCAGGAGCGTCTGGGCGAGACGGAGAACAAGCTGCGCGATGTCGAGAAGGAACGTGACAGCCTGCAGCGCCAGATCAACGCCAACCTGCCTCAGGTAAAGACTATTTCAGGATCTTATAAGAGTCCCGTTCGTCTCACTAATTGTCCAATCACTTCTAGGAGTTCGCAACCCTCACCAAGGAGCTGACGCAGGCGCGGGAAACGCTGCTGGAGCGCGATGAGGAGATCGGCGAGCTGAAGGCGGAACGCAATAATACGAGGGTAAGCAGAGCAGGAAAAATGAAGGGGAGATTAGGATGATTATTTTCTATCTGTTAGGGAACAAATAAATAATTTAAATAAAAAATATTAGCCGATGAAAATGTATTTACTAAATGTACTATTTTTGTCATTATTTTGTATTTCTTATTAATGATTTTAATCACATTTGTATAGCTTCTTCTGGAGCACTTGGAGTGTCTGGTCTCCCGACATGAGCGTTCGCTGCGAATGACCGTTGTGAAGCGTCAGGCCGCCGCCCAGAGCGGCGTCTCCAGCGAAGTGGAGGTTCTTAAGGCCCTCAAGTCTCTCTTTGAGCATCACAAGGCGCTGGACGAGAAGGTACGCGAGCGCCTTCGTCTGTCCATAGAGAAAAACAACGTGATGGAGGAGGAACTGGCCACCGCTAAGGAGGAGCTGGCGCAGTACAAGGCGGGCCTGGTGCCGGCTAGCGCAGGAAGCGGCGCTGGCACGGGGAGTGTGACATCCGCTGCCGGTGGTGGAGGGGCCGAGAACGGGCTTAAAGAAAAGGTACACTATCCCCTCAAAATCATTCATGCATATCGGTCACCCATACTCTATATATCTTTTTTTTTTTTAGGTGGCTGGTGTGGGTGGAGTCAATGGCGAGACGAACGAGCTCAATGATTACGCGGCCAAGACCCACGAGCTGCAAACGATCATCGAGAAGCAGGTAAGCAAAGCAGACAGCATATTAGAAGCGTGTGTTAATGCTGTGTCCCCTTTTTAAGACCTCCGAACTCTCGCAATGGCAGCGACGGGTCTCTGATTTAAACAATAAGATTAGTGAGCTGGAGGAGAGTATGTCGCGAGTGCAAAAAGATCACTGTAAGGCTCAGGACCAGTGTGCCAAGCTGCAGCGAGATCTGCGCGAAAATGTGGCCCAAAAAGAGGATCAGGTGATAATATCATAAAGCTCTTTACATTTATGTTGGTTTTTAATTAATATGTTTGTTTTTTTATTTAGGAGGAGCGCATTACCACATTGGAAAAACGCTACGTAAATGCCCAGAGAGAGTCCACATCGCTGCACGATCTTAACGAAAAATTGGAGCAGGAGTTGCGGCACAAGGAGGCGCAGCTTAAGGTGGGTTTAATAAAGAAATTACTGGGTTTTGGTCAAGGCAGCGAGAAAAATATTTACAATATTCGAAAGGGTCGATTAAAAAAAAAAATATTTACGTATAGTTCTCAAAATGTTAAAATTTTAAAAGTTTCGAAAATTTGTAGTTTGCTTTTTAAATTACCATTTAATGATATATAAGGAAATCGACCCTCTCTATACTTTTAATCGTGCGTAATCCTGCTCGCTCATTAAGCTCCCCTTAAGCGTGACTAATTAATTACATTTACATACGCAACCACCTTCCTCCCGACAACTAATTGTACCTACGAACACGCCAAAAAAATACATATACGAACCTCAAATCAAAACCAAATGCCATAAACCAATGCCGATGCAGTTGCATGAGGAGAAGATCGGGGCTATCGAGGAGAAGCTGGAGCTGTCCGAGCAGAAGCTCGCCCAGCATGCCAAACTGCAGCCGGACATGGAGGAACAGCTTAAGGCGCGCATGGAGGCATTGACTAAGGTAGGAAACAAGGTATGCACTCGAACTAATATGCGCGCCGGACAGGTTCCATATGACAAGTATCAACAATATTATCCTATCCCCTACAACTCTCTACTCTATTTATGTAATGCTATTTTCTTTTGCGTACTTTCCAATACAAGAACCACCAACAACTACAACTACAACTAATCTACTCTATGTACTATACTACTCCTCTCTCTGTACTGCACTTAACTTTCTCTCTAAACTTTCTGAAGCACAAGAAACTAAATCAAAATCAGACCAAAAACCATCCCTCTGTGTACATGAAGAAAAATTACAAAACAGGAATATCCGAAAAATGGCTAACCAGTAAAGAGAAAGTGTATACATTTAGAATATATATTTTTTCATCGCTATTTTTTCAACACATTTTCGGAAATAAATATAAATATGTTTTATTTTGTAGTAAAAGTAATAAAAAATTAAAAGGTAAATCTTTAATACCATAGCGATTTATTCCTTTGATATATTCCCAGAATTGTATGTCGAAAAGATTCTAGTTTAGGATAATATTTGAAAAACGAATCTCCATTGGAAAATATTGCGTTATTTTACGTTCGATCAATTTGTCAATTTGTAATATCGGATTATTTCTACTATAAAGCTTATTGCTCAAGTTTCCGTTCCAAAGATTAAAATACCATTTTTACTTCTCATTACTTTCAATATCACATTAAACTGCGTTTTATCTGGACGGCATAGAAATTCCTAATATTTGCAAAGTCTCGGGTCAAGTAACGTTCTTAAGAGGCCCGTGGTATATGTGTATAGAGGGATCACTCACTTTTAGCTTTCATTACTAAACCCCAAACTACTAACCTCTCATTCGCCACTATTGTACACTCGAGAACAAGCTCATTAAACTCGCTGGCTCAAAACCATTTTCAGGCTCAAGAAAGACACGGTTCAGCGGAAGACCGCATCCGGGGATTGGAAACGAACCTGGATGAGAAGACCGCCGAGGTGGTAAGACTGAACCAACGTCTCAAGATGAACGAGGAGCACAATCTCCGCCTCTCCTCTACGGTGGACAAGCTGCTCTCGGAGTCCAATGAGCGGCTGCAGGTGCATCTCAAGGAGCGCATGCACGCCCTGGACGAGAAGAACGCTCTAACCCAAGAGCTGGAGAAGGCGCGCAAGGTGGCTGAGGAGCTGCATCATGAAAAGAGCGAGATAATGAAAGAGTTGTCAAAGACTCGGCTTGAAATTGAGAATTTCAAGCGTCAGCTGTTGCAGCAAGAGATCGCTTACAACATCCAGCAGACCGAGGCGCTCACCCGCAGCCTCTCTCCCAGTAGTGTGGTGGACCCTAGCGGCGCTTTCTCTCGCAGTGCCTCGCACGCCAGCTTCGAGACGCATTCTCTGCGGCGGCAGAGCAAGCAGCGCCTTACGGAAGAAAATGCCTTGGCACGTTCTATGGCTGAACAGGAATGGGAGAAGCTGCAGCAGGCTGCGCATGCTCAGCAGCAGGCCTACGAGCTGGTGGCTAGTGCGGCCGACTGCGATGACTCCGATGCCCTGTACGCGGCTACGGCGGATATGATGTCTCCCTCGGGCCACACAGATGCCCAGACCTTGGCCATGATGCTACAGGAACAGCTGGATGCCATCAACAACGAGATTCGTCTGATCCAAGAGGAAAAGCAGTCGACGGAGGCGCGGGCCGAGGAACTGGAATCACGGGTGGGGAGCCTAGAGCACGTAAATCTCCTCGCCCGCGGTCGCTCCATGGACAGACAGAGTCCACCGATGAGCGGGCGGAGTACTCCCAACAGTCCGCAAAGGGATTTCATGCAGAAATATCACACGGTTAGTGAATTTAAACAACTGCTTTGTACATTTAATGAAATATTTTCCTGACAGCTCAACTTGCCAGTGCTATCCAGCGACGCCTCCCGCGAGGAGATCCACGGCGGCATGTCCACCACCGGTGATTCAAGTTCTGGAGGAGCTGCCTCGCCCCTCACGGCCCGCTCCATGCGCCTTGAGCGTGTGGCCCAGGCACTGGCCCACAGCCAGGAGGAGCTGCGAAGGCGTTCCATTGGCATAAACCCCAATGCTCCGGTGGCGCCGAACCACAGCGGCGGGCATATGCAGCTGAGCAGCCACAGCTACGGACTGTCGCCGCTCAGCTCGCGTTACGGAAGCCAAGAGTCGTTGCGTCACTACAACACCATGGGCTCCATGTCTATGCTGCAGACGCCGACTTCGGGTGTTTCTAGAGACGCTGCCGCTGCCGCTGTGCAGAAAAAGAAGGGCATCAAGTCCTCTCTGGGACGGTTCTTCAGCAAAAAAGAGAAGGTCAAGGGCGTGAAGGATACGCTGCCCGATGGCTCGCCCAGCATGATGTCCATTGGCAATCTGTCGATCGGGCTAAGCGAGGTGGACTCAAACTACGATGCAATGAGCATGACCGGCGGCATGATGCCCCGCATTGCCAGCTCTCAGGGATCCAAAATAAGCAGCGTCGACTATGGAAGGCAGAAGAAGTGAGAGATTCAAGTTCGTCCACTAAACATTGACTGACATTTTCTTATTTTATTCTAGGGAGCACGACTATCGCAATGACTTGCTGGGCGAAGCCATGAAGGCTGGTACACCTTTTGCACTGTGGAACGGCCCCACTATCGTCGCCTGGCTGGAGCTTTGGGTGGGCATGCCCGCCTGGTATGTGGCCGCATGTCGTGCGAACGTCAAGTCGGGGGCCATCATGAGTGCCCTTAGCGATACAGAAATACAGCGGGAGATAGGTGAGTGTAACTTTTCTCTACTCTCCACGTTCACTGTGCATTCTCTGTAAAAATGTCCCCTATTCAATAGGCATTAGCAATCCCCTGCACAGGCTGAAGCTGCGTCTGGCCATTCAGGAAATGGTGTCCCTGACCTCTCCCTCTGCGCCACAAACCTCGAGAACCACTTTGGCGTTTGGTAAGATTTTAAATGTTTATATTTCTTTTGGCTGTTTAAGATCGTGTATTGGTTTAATTTTAGTTTAAACTTTAAACTTTTTAGCGAGTAAATGCGCTTTTGTTAATCAATCCATTAACATTTTCCTTTATTTTCCAAATAGGTGACATGAATCACGAGTGGATTGGCAACTATTGGCTGCCAGGCTTGGGTCTGCCCCAATATCGTACAACTTTCATGGAGTGTCTGGTCGACGCCCGCATGCTAGATCATCTCACCAAAAAGGACTTGCGCGGCCAGCTCAAAATGGTAGACAGCTTCCATCGCACTAGCCTGCAGTATGGCATCTCAATGCTCAAGCGGCTGAACTACGATCGCACAGAGCTGGAGCACAGGCGCAAGATGAGCGAGAACGGTCTCTGTGATGTGCTCGTGTGGAGCAACGAGAGGGTCATCCGTTGGGTGGGCAGCATTGGCTTGAAGGTAAGATCTACTTGGGAAGTGTAGGTTAATTAACCTCAAACGTTGTATTTTTGAAGGAATATGCCAATAACTTGCTTGAATCGGGAGTACATGGGGGCCTGATGGCCCTGGATGAAGGCTTCGACGCCAATGCCATGGGATTGGCTCTCCAAATACCCACACAAAATGCTCAGGTACGCCATTAACCAATAATTCTTTTAGTGTAAAGGCAATGAACAACCATTTTTATTGCAGGCTCGCCAAATACTCGACACCGAGTTCAACAATCTCCTGCAGATAGCTACAGATCGCAGGCCGGAGAACGAGCAGCGTAACGCCTCCTGATGCAGCTACAGTCCGCCCACGACATCGGTGGATGAGTGAACCTGAGCAGCACAGAATAGACATGAGCAACCTACAACAATAAAACTGAAAAGACCAGGGGCAACGTTTCCTAAAAGAGAGAAGGATAGAAGTGCTAGCAGCAACCAAGCCACAAAAACTCAAACAAGAAAGACGCAACGCAAGAGACTCCCCAGCATGATGCACGTCTAATCCACATATTTAATATATAAAAAATATAAAAACAAGCATAGTCACATAATCCATAACGAGACAATGTATACAAGACATAGCACGTACTCTTCATAGAACATACGTAGTTGCAGGCGTGTACAAGTTTTAGAAGCTAATCAGTTTTCGATTATAATTATTATTGTATTTTTATAGTGTAATTGGGCTTGCAATAGACTAACAGTATTTTGTTTTAGAAAGAGATACGACGGCGTGCTTTGAACCAAATTCGTGACCAAACCTGTTTGTTATATAATTTTTATTGCATTTTGTACAGATTTTATTTTAATCAATTAATAATTTTTGTATTTTTTTTTTAATTTTTTATGTTTACAAACTAACATACGCTTTACACATACATATAAAATTATGGTGTTTCTGTTTAGGTCTTTTGTAGCAGGCAGAGACGGCGTTCCGATTGAGTTTATAAACTGAACAACATGCACAACAATCAGGCATACATATATAGTAACAGCTGCATATATATATACATATATATATACGATTTATATATTAAAATAAATCTAATTATAACAAATTATCAAGGATACGAGTAACTAACAAGGAAGTATTAGAAACGAAGTTATGGGAAGAGAAGTCAAGTTGTAGCAGTCGCAAGCGCCCATTGAAATCAACTATTTACATAATTATATATACGAGGTGGATCGTTCAGTAATCGAAAAAGCTTTAAAGGCGAATCGTAAACCTAAACCTTTGCTGTAGTCCTTAATAAAAGAATTTCTTTGCTCATTGGCCCGAGGGAGTTCCGAATAAGACCTTAAAATACTTCTAATGAACTATTCACAAAACCCAAAAGCATATCCATTGTTTTTTAAAACAGAAATCCGAAGCCCTTTTCAAATTTTTCTAAGTTGTTACATAAATAAATTTAGGAAAGAAATCTGTCTCTTCTGTTCAGATCCATTTAAGTTTCGCATGTACTTAAACGTCCCTACTTATGTTGAAGCACACAAACTGCCACATAACAACATATAATCAAGCCCACATTCGATGCACGTATTAGTGCTTAGTGTATGGGGTCTTAGTTTAAGTTTTTAATTATTTGAACGTAAACCAAAATCGCAACTAACGCTTGTCTCCAAGTTGAACTACAAAAACAAACAAAAAAGGGAAACATTTACAAGATGAGTAAATATAAATATTATACTTAAATTAATTTATACTATTAAAATATATATTATAACAATACTAAAAGAAATACTTAATGAAATTATTTCAACTGTATTAGCGAAATTACAAAAAAAAAAAAAAACAAATGCGTAAACCAACTTATTAAAACTCTAAACAGCAAACTTATTTATGTATGTAACTGTAGCATTATCTAAGTACATCCAGAAGTAAAGCAAATATTTATGATGTGTAACCTAAATTTACTAAACACTATGGGAGAATATCTAAGTTAATTCGAGCAGGAGATTGATTTAATTGTTGACTTTTGTTGAAAATTCCGCAGACAAAAACGCTGAAGAGCAAACGTAACTAAAGTAAACTAACTGCTTAACATAAATATAAAGTTTAAAACCATAACATATGTAAATATATTTATACAATATTGTGAGATGAGAAGGATTCATAAAAATGGAATACAATACAAGAAACTTAGGTAAAAATTCCGTTTTGGGGTTTTTTTTATATGTACCATATATATTTGAAAAGATAAAAACAGCAAACCACAAAAAACAAATGGAGAAAATATAACTACAAATAAAACTTTATTAAAAAAAAATAATGAAAATTATTGTTTTAATTATTTTGTTGCATTTGCAATGAAAAAAAAAACACTTAGAAGAATTAACTATCGCAAACCAAGTAAAGTAAAGTTTCTTTGAAATTATGTAAGTCTAACAAATAGTTTCAGGGTCTTTAAAGTTTGACAGGACCTAGCTTTGCTTCAATAGCGCTTAGATATGTACATATATATTGGAATTCTCTGTCGTTTCATCAGTTCCCCCCCCTTTTTTACACTGAAATTGTATTGTCTATGATATGTAATGATTTTTAAATCAGAAAAGACTTTTCGTTAGTACATGTAATACTGTAAGATACTGTTCGGCTCCTGCTTCAAAATTTCACGTTAATTGCACCGTACAAAGGCTGCTTTGGCAACGAGCCCATCCAACATCCACAGCCACTGAACAGGGCTACGCCCAGGCGCGTGCAAGGACTGGGATACGGACAAGCTAAGAATACCCCAACGGAACGAATTTACAGCTCTCAAGCGAAAGTGGCAGGAGTGGCCGGAGCCGCAGCAGCCATCAGCATGACGCAGAGCACGCCGAGCGGTGGATTTACCGGAAGCCGGAATCGCTACTACAACCCCGTCTCAAAGATACAGTCGCTCATCCACAACCTAGATGCCGAGCTGGTGCAGCTGTGCAAGCAGTGCACCGTGCCAAAGCCGCAGGGCAGCAACATCAACAGCAAGAACACAATCGGTGGCAACAGCTTTGCCCACAACTATGCCTATGGATCCGGACCTCTGGGCTCAGGTGGGACTAGCAACTTGGACAGTATTGCCACCCAAAGCTTCCGTCCCGAAAGCATCAACAGCATGCTCTCCCGAGCTCGTTTCACCGGGTCGACGTCCAGGACCACGCCCCCTTCACCGTTAGCGCCGGAGGCCCACAAGCGCCAGATGCGGAATGTTTATCGAACGCGTGTGATCGACGCTTACCGTAACCGACGAATATTCACTGTGTACGGAAATTACCACACGGTTCGTCGGGCACTGATGCGGAGAGGTTGGCTGGAGAAACTGCCGGCGGCGCGCTTCGCCAAGCTGCAGAGCATGTCCGAAGACGCCCTGCTGGAGCACGCCCGCCGAGGGAATGATTACGAGACAGTCGTAATTTCCAAGATGATAAACCACTTCCCGGCTTTTTTCATTTGGCAAAGCAAGGCCCAGCGCGATCTTTGCGCCGAGGTGCGACCCTTTAGGAACCGAGTGCGTCGCAGCCAGTTCGTGGACTTTTCCACAAAAGTGGGGCTCGTGGGATGTGCCGAACAGGAGCGCTGGTACCGCGAGGACGGCATCTGCGGGATGAGCTATCCGCGCTTCTACCGCCTGGGTGGCAACAGTCTGGAGGAGCGCATGGCTTTTATCGAAGACTACCAGCAGACACAGGCCCGATCGCTGCTGCGATACGTGAAGGAGCACCAGCCGGCGGAATTAATAAGCGAGAGCGGCACGGTGTCTAGTACCACATTAGACTTTGCCCTCGGGAAGGTGAAGAAGATGGTGCGGTATGCAGAGCACAACTCCTTGGACGATGCCCGAATAAAGCCGGCGACGCCTGCGGAGATCGTTGAGAACCAGACCTTTATGATTCAGTCCGCCGAAGTGCTCAAGTCAAACGCCAAGTTTAGGATTAGCGAGAAAGTAATGACCGAGTACGCCCGTCTGGCCAAGCTGTACCTCGATCAGATCGAGTCGCTGCGGCCGGACTACCGCTGGGACGGCAGCCGTAATTTGTGGATCCTAAAGCCCGGATACCAGTCGCGCGGCATTGGCATCGTCATACGCAGTTCCCTGGACGACATCCTGCAGTGGACATCCAACAATCAGAACAAGAAGTACATTGTCCAGAAGTATATAGGTGAGCTAAAAGAATTTTAAAATCAGGAAAACCTAAAATACCCTGGTCTTGGATTCCACACTAGACTTCTCCCTCTATGGCCAGTTCTCCTTTAAATTAAAGACACAGTCACTCAACCACAGAAGCACTATTATTTTTGTATAACATTTCCTTCCTGCCAGAGCGTCCCCTGCTTGTCTACCGAACCAAATTCGACATCCGGCAGTACATGCTAGTCACAATCTCGGACACAACGGTCAACATCTGGATGTATCGGGACTGCTATCTGCGCTTCAGCTCGCAGGAGTTCACCATGGACGACCTGCGAGAGTCCATACACCTGACAAACAACTCGGTGCAGAAGCGCTACAAGAACAAGACGAACCGCGACACGCGGCTGCCCAAGCACAACATGTGGTCGCTGGAGCAGTTCAAGGCCCACCTGACCCACAGGGGGGCTCCGGAAAGCACTTGGTCGAAAATCTACAACGGCTTCAAGCAGAACCTTGTGGCCGTGGTCATGGCCAGCCTGGACGAGACGGATCTGGTGCAGAACGCCTTCGAGCTCTACGGTTGCGACTTCATGCTGGACGAACAATACAATCCGATTCTTATCGAGATCAACTCGACGCCGGATCTCTCGCCATCGACGGAGATCACTGCTAGGATCTGCCCGCAGGTGCTGAAGGACTGCGTCCGTGTTGTGGTGGATCTGCCGAAGAACCCATCCGCCGGAACCGGTCACTTTGAGCGAGTTTTTGAAGTCAACTACAGCATCAACAAGGGTGCTGATGGCAAGCCCCTGGAGCTGAACGGGAAGCAGATGACTCTCTTCGAGTACCAGCCCAAGGTACGGAGTAACCCGCGATCCCGGCTCCTGCGCAAAATCCTGAACAACGTTAAGCCCAGCACGAGCCCCAAACTGGAGAAGGTCAAGGAGAAGGAGGCTCAGGGAAAAGGTGTGAAGACAGTCTCTGGAAAGGTCCCCAAGAAGAAGGTAATGTAAATTCCAAACTTGCTTAAAACAAAAATATGTATAAAAAATATGGATATTAAATGCTTCTGTGACTTAGTCTGGCTCTTTAAAGAAAGCACATGCTGCTGAGGTAGCAAGTTTGGGCTCGACCTCCACCCATGCCTCATCGCAAAATGTCGGACAGAAGAACATCCTGAATTCAACGACTCGTGAGAATCTCGCACTTCAATACACCGCTCCCAAGTGAAGCTACATTAACGATTTTGGGTGAGTTTTAAATAGCTATAAATAAAACTATATTTTTGTTCCTTCTTAGGAAGAAAGAGTTTGTCTGGATCATCGGTTAAGGGCAAAACCCTTGGAGACATGATTGAAGGCCACGCTCAGAATCGACCGTAAAAGTAGAATGTGGCCAGAAGTAAATACAACTTTTTTAGAAAGTTTACAAGCTGGCTGCTAAAAACGTATATGCATGTAATAACAATATTTCCAAGAGATCTGTGAATGATTTATGGATAAAATATATATTTAAAAACAAAAGCGAATCCATGCGACGCGGTTCCAGCTTGAAGTGGATCACAAGTATTCAGATCAGGATCAGTGCCTAAATCAAATGAAGTTTATTGATCAAAACAATAAATTGTATTAGACTTATTTAGACTTCCATTACTTTTAATATTTTATGTAATAGCTAAAATTGGGTTTAATTAACTTTTAATGTTTCATTTAAGGTCTGAATAGTAAAATAGTTTTAGTAGATTATTGACTGTTTCCCCAACGTACACCAGAGGGGAATATAGGAGTTGGAAATGTAACAAGCTGCAGCAGCTGCTGCACTAGCAACAACAACAACTGCAAGCACTTAAAAAGCAGGGACAGCAGCCGCAGGACATGCAGTAGCAGCTGAAGAATCTGCAAGATCAGGAGCCGTCTGATCCAGCAGCTAATATATAGTGATGCATTTTATCCCTTGAAAAAAAAATTATAGAGGAAATAAAATAATAATAAAAAAGGAAGTTTAAAACGCAATATGTTTCATTTTATTAAACCTAGCGGAAAATAATACATATAGAAATAACTAAAGTTTTTCCTATATTTTGGCACGTTTTCGATCAAGTTGGCAGCACAGACCAGAAGAAGAAAAAAATGTTCAACCCGCTGTGGAGCTGGAAAAACAAATGTTTCATTTTATTAAACCTGTCGTCACGCAGTCGCCTCCAGCTCCTAGCCACAAATTTATTTATGAATCCAAAATCAAAACAAACGAAACTCTTTCACAGATAGAACAAGTAAGAAAGCTACAGTCGTTCGTGAACGACTGTTATAAACCATGTACCAAAATATATCGCCGCTTTTGCCTATTGCGACTTTTGCCTATTAGAGAAATGTAAACAAACTCGCTCTTTGCAAAACCACCACCATCTCATGCACTTGCGTGTGCAAGACAGAGACAGAGATAACCCCTCCTCTCTTTTTTGCGCACGGGAGTTAG
>VNJV01017482.1:0-10694 GCA_008042635.1 Drosophila nikananu
CCACCGACTAGACTTCGCAGAGTGCGCACATCGATTCGTCATTGTGAGCAGGAGTTACATATTTAATAATACCAATAATATGTGGTCTGCGTTAATGACGACATCCAATAAACTATAGATAAAAGAAGAAGTTCATTTGCCCTTTTGGACCCAGGATTTAGAAAGGATGAATTTCGGTCTGAAAGTTTCTAAGAATGCTGCTCTTTTGGTCAAAAAATAAATTTCGCTCAATCCCAAGAAAATGCCAACACCACCAAATGCTTTAGAGTAATCCGAGGAAACAAGCGACAACATTATTAAATTTTTGAATTGAAAATAATACACAAAAAATGAAAACCAAAAAAGTCGATGAGGTAAAACATTAGAACACAACCCCCTTGAGTTTTGAAAGGTACACAAACTCATTTATTTAAAAATTATAATTTGATTCTTTACTGTTTTTATTTTATAGAACTGCACTGATGATATATCTTAATATCGATAGTACTCACTATCGATGGTCGAAAATATCGATCGTTCTCACTATCGATGTCTTTGCAAAACTACTTCAGAGGGCCTTCATCGGGGCCGAAGCCAATGGAAAGGGCAAACTAATGGGCCCGCCGAGCGGCGTGATCGGGGGCAAGTCCCTCGACGTGACCGCAGGTGGCTCCAGAGGCAACCCTACTCCAGGATGCGCGGCCCAGCAGACGGACATATACAACTAAGATTAAATAGCTTAATATATTAGTCGGTCCTTGAAAGTCGTTATAACCGGATTCTACTGTATTACGTTCCTTTAAAAAATAAACATCCGATCAGACGCTTGGGAAAAAAATTGAGTTAAAAATCCTGTGTTTACATTAGTGGTCAAGGAATGTAGTATGGACTGAGTCAAGCAACTTTCCTGGGTTACCTAAATTTCATTGACTAAATTTTTGCGAAGAAGTTTATACTATTATTCCTTGTTATTTCGCGGAGAGTAACTAAGACGATAAGCCGAGGTCTCGATGGCCTTGCAACCAAATCACAGTGGTCGGTCTTGTATGTAGCGGGTGGCCAAAAATACTTCTAGTGGAGATATCACTATGAAATTTTTACAGTAAATCTAGAAAAATACATTAAATATATTGTGTAAAAAGTAGACAAACCGGACGACTATATCATATAGCTGCCATAGGAACGATCGAAAATTTTTGAAGAAAAAAATGATAACTTAACCAGTTCTTAACATATTTTCATATAATTTTAGATATGGCCATTTTGTATTATTCTAGAATTTCGGTTTTAATTTGATCAAGATCGGAATACTATAACATATCACCTTGTAAAAACATATCATAATAATGATAAATATAATTTGATCAAGATCGGAATACTATAACATATCACCTTGTAAAAACATATCACCTTGCAAAAACTTGCTGCTGAAATTTACACCAAATAATCTATAAATATCGTTTAATATTTTATTATAAGTTTGATCATTAACTCGGATTAACTAAACAACTAAAAGTCTAAGTGAACTTTTAGTTTACATATACATTTTTATTTAAATTGGACACTTTACATTAATTCTTAAAAATAAACAAAATATGCTGAGTGCATGAATATAATTCAAAATAGTAGCTAATACCTTTCTTTAAAATATTAAAGACTTCCATTGTTCACTTAATCTTCTTAAAATTTGTTTTTTAATTTTTCGTTTAAATGCCGCTCACACTGCAAAACCAATAACAGTTTGTTGCTCTATGTTTAAGAGTTATTCTTGAAGAGGATAGCTGGAGCAATACAAAAATAAAGGCATGGTGCAAAAGTTTAAGGTGTAACGAGACAGTGTTGACAGATTTTTAGCTAAAATAAAAAAAAAAATTTTTTTTCCCTATGTGATCGACCATTGTGCAAATCCAAGCTATAAACATTTAAATACATTTACAACATACGTAAATACAAGTGTTTCTATGTTAACCATTTAATGTTCAAGATTTTCTGATTAAATTCATTATAAGATATATACTTACATAAGACTTCTAAAGTTAGGGCGGATGATATTGGTTTCTCTCGATTAATTTGTAATACAATATTTTCTGCCTCGCACCGAAAAACACGGTCATTTTCAAATCGTGTAGCATTAAAGATTAATTCCGATTGGGTTTGATAGGTTCCGTCGTTCTTTTCAAACTATTGAACAAAAAATTTGATATCTTATTTATAATATGCCTTATTTCAAGGTAGTTACCGCTTTTATTCTAATCTCCGTTAGGTCGTTTTCATCAGCACTTATTATGGATGTTGAATTATACCAAGTAAGGTTAACAGCTGGGCGAGCCCCGTGAATCTATAAAATAAATTATTAAAAACGTTTTCCTTTTAATCATAGTGGAAGATTTTATTTATAATTTATTTATTTATTTATTATTTATGAAAAAAACTGTGAAATTATTAAAAGCCTGTACATTTTTACATGTTTTAAGAGATTTAAGAGAAACCAGAGTAAATGATAGTATGTTAAAACGATGTCTTAATTTTTGTTTTCGATCATTATGATTGGATGAAGCCCGTTTTGACATATGCACAGGTTGGTCAAAAGCAAGAAGGCAATCTGAAGAGTTTTTTCAGATAACTTAAAAACTGAGAGACTAGTTGTCTCAGTAGCTAATAGAGGAATAGAAGGACATGACCGAATGAGATCGAAAAAACTCAAATTGAGAACGTTGAGAACGGGTTTTCTTAGGTAAACTTTTAAAGTAGCGGGTCACTACTATTATGAAACTGTATATATGGCTTATCACAAGCAGGAAAATGCTGTTCAGCTGCTTAAACGGAATTCCTAAGACTTCTTAACAGTGATATGTACCTTTTATTGTAATAAAAATAAAAAGAAAAATTTTGAACCCCTAACTTGCAGTACCCGACTTAAGATATTATGCGATATATATAATTAGCTCAATAAACTTATACTTACATCACATGTCAGAATAACTTTGCTGCCCTGCACGGTATGATGTTTCACTCCATTAATCTCAATACTAGTTGGACGCACTGTTGATAAATAATTAGTAACAATTAGTAATATTCTTATAATACATATACAATTTTAATTTATTTTTAAATAACCTTCTGGGCTAAAAATGTTTTTGAAATATTGCGATAAACAAAAATTTTACACGTTGTATTGTTGGTTTTACGCAACAATTTGAATCGTTAAATTTTGGTGTTGTAGGACTAACATTTTCTTGTTATGGTCGTAATTTGTACATGTACAATATTTAAAAGACATTGATTTTATTTAAATCTTTATTTAGGATTATTTAGTATGTATTACTACGATACCTTGCAAGTCCACGCTAAAACTTGAAACAATCGTATTTGATATGGCTGCAGATTTTACGCGGCATTCTATATCTTGAGCAAGATCATCTCGCGATAATGTCCAATCCAACTCGAGTGTTGAAGTATAAAGGCCGTCATTTAAATCATGGGTAGGAGAATCTGGTGGAGTTGTAGAAAATAATAAAAAATCGTTTATTAAAAACTATATTAGAAATTACTATATGGGCAATTCCACGCAAAGGTCAACCATGATCAAAAAAATAAAAGTGGTTGGAAGCTATTGGTTTTGATATATTTCCAAAGAAAATTGTCAAAATTTAAATAATTTAAAATAAAACCTCATATTTCTAAACACTTTTTACGTTATTAGGCGGTAAAATGGTGCATACCTGACAATTTTGAATTTTTGCGTATTTCTATAGCACGTATTTTACTTCGTTAACAAAGATGATATGGACAAAAATGTTCTCTCTCAAATAACGGTGGAAGTATAAGGAACAGTGCAAAAATTGAGAGCCGAATAATTCGGTAAAGATTAATGTAAAATTTTTTGCATTTGCATTCTCTCTTTTGCTTATGTCCCATGCGACATCAAAAACGTTACTTGTTATCAGTGCTCCGAATCTACTGGCAGTAAATGCACAAAATTTAGTTACTAAACAGATTTTTAGACTGCCTTTGCAGAAAACAAAAACTTACTGTAAAAAAGTTGTGATTTTTAATTTTATAAACAATTGAAGTTGGTCCCGTGCGACATCGTTAGTTAAAAAAAATTTTATAAACGTATATTTAGTTTAATTTATATTATTTTAGATGAGGGAAAACAATAAAAGCATTTGCAAGCGATGGAGGGAAAATGTGAAGAAGGATGAAAATAAATTAAATAATCACAGAACTAAAAATAATATAATATATAATATTTGTAGGGCCATTTTAAAATTGCATTATTTTTTTACGATGACAAAACAATAAAAGCAGCTAGGACTGAGTAATCCGAACAGAAACAATTTATTTAATTGTTTTGCACATATTAGTTTAAGTATATATAATGTAAGTTTGTCATTTTGAACAAAAAAACAAATGTACACACATTTACACATTAAATTGTTAACTTTATATAACAACATAATAAATAAACTTGTTTTCATTTTATTTCATAAATATAAATTATAAAAAAATCGAAAAAAAATGATGTCCCGTGCGACATTGATACATAGTCAATTCAAAAGAAAAAAGTAAACGATCTTTTTGCTTTAAGACAAAAACAATATTAAGATAAATGATGGCACAACATTTTAAAATTAGACTCCTTAAAATATTCCTTTAGGTTTCGCTAAAGTTTGACTTTGAACGGTAGGCCGACAAAACTACTTGCATTTTTTGTCCCGTGCAACACCGGTAGTTTTTTGCAATTATCTTGACCGAACTCAACTTTTCCACCAATAATAGAGCTACGGAAGAGTAATTATTTAAACATACTCGCCAAATTTGATATTAAAATACGTCAATATAAAACTTTAAATATGGGCTATTCTCTGGAAAGAACAACATTGGACAAAAACAAAAAATTTATCTAAAATTATTTTTTTTCAACAAGAAGCACGATTTTCCATTATTTTTATCAAAAACATCATACAAAAGTTCATGTTGTGTTTTCATCAGCATCAAAAGCAGAGGAATTATGCTTGGGCATATGCTTGGAGAATATAGAAGACAATCTGCAAAGTTCCATTCAGATAGCTTCAAAACTAAGGAACTAGTTTGCGTAGAAACGGACAGACATACAGACGGACAGACTGACATGGCAAGATCGACTCGGCTTTTGATGCTGATAAAAATATATATTCTTTATATCATAAATGCGGTTTCTTTTTATACCCTTGCAGTGAAGGAGACATTTCCGACCCCATAAAGTATACATAATCTTGATCAGCAACAACAGCCGAGTCAATCTAGCCATGTCCGTTTGTCCGTCCGTCCATTTCTATGCAAACTAGTCCCTCAGTTTTGAAGCTATCTGAAAATACTAGTCTGCTATATGCTCTCACTACTATGTATATAAGTTAGAAAGGGCCGGATTGGACATCTATATCATATAGCTTCCATGGGAACAATCAGTAAAATTGAATGAAAAAAATTAAAACTTGGCCAATTTTTACAATTATTTTCATAAAATTTGATAATTTCGGTTTTAATTTTATTCAAATCGGACCACTATATCATATAGCTGCCATAGGAATATACATATATATCATTTCATGTATGTAGTTTGTTCGCAACATTTTTTGTTCGCAACATTTTTCACTCGCAACGTTTATCTTATGTCCGTACCCGACAAAACGAAAAAGTCAGAACATTTTTCTTCTTCTTCTACTTGCTGCAAGGTTAAATAAACTTCGACATGCCGAAGTTAGCTTTCTTTCTTGTTTTTAATCAACTCAAATACATTATTAAAGTGAATTGACATGCATATAATACACTAAAATTAATTTCATTAAAATCTTTCATCAAGTTTCGCTGAACACTTTGCTTGAACTGGTTTGCGAAAAAGTGACTTCTGTTCGTGTCACGTGTGAACTCCTTAAAAGTGAACATTTGTCAAAAATCTCCCTTAATACCAATTATTGTGCTAACAAAGACCTATAAGTTTCAAATTTTGTAAAATAAAAATAAAGTCTTTGCACATTTTATGGGTTATTGTAAAGACAATCGATAATTTGAAAAAATTTTAGAAAATGTAATGATTTCAAATTCTTATTAGCTCTGCACTCTGTTAAACTAAACTTCATATGGCCATTGAAAAAACAATAATATTTAATAATAATAATAAAAATAATATTAATATTTTAATATTTAAAATTTTTATAATGTTATCAAAAGTCAAGAATATACTCACATGTTGTCAGTCTCTTCTGCCCACGGAACCATCCAACTTCCGGCTGAGGCCGTGTGTTTTTCACAGTGCATGTTGCTTTCAGTGACTGCCGTTCCTGCATCGGTCCCACTGTGGTGCCGTTCTCAATGCGATCGCCTTTTGCATCCAAAATAACAACCTCAGTGGGTGGCACTATTACGTATGTGTATTGAATTCCGATATACAAGCAACGATTTTGTCGTTTTATGTGTTTTTTAAGTGTGTTGTCCGGTAAATTTTCAAGAAGGTAAAGATTTGTAGGTTACATTTTTAATAACTTAAATATATCATATTTCCAAAAACATACCAAAAATTTAAAATTAATTTGTTTAATATTTATAAAATATTATAACGCCAATGAGTTAAATCATTAAAACACAACAAATATTAATTAAAATGTTAATACTTATATAAAACTATAAATTAATGTCTTTTCCCAGAGTTTATTCTTTATAAAGTTTGGAGCTAAAGAAATCCCCATAAATAGTTAAATTAGAAAGTAATTTACCAAGGTTTTCTAAGTTGGTAGATATAACATAATCATTAAAACACAACAATTATTAATTAAAATATTAATACTTATATAAAACTATAAATTAATGTCTTTTCCCAGAGTTTATTCTTTATAAAGTTTGGAGCTAAAGAAATCCCCATAAATAGTTAAATTAGAAGTAATTTACCAAGGTTTTCTAAGTTGTTAGATATAACATAAATATACATGAATTTGCAAACCCCACAATTAAAATAAACAATGAAATTAAATGAATAACGTTTAAAATTGAATGTAAGAAATAAATAATGCATTATAGAGTTATTTGAAATGTAATTTATATTTTAGAGGATGGTATTAGCGGTATTTTAGATAACAATCGTAAAAACAAGTCCGTCAGTCGGTGTTTACGATCGATTTTATATTATTTGTGGAAGATATTTTTTAAAAAACAATTCATCAAGATTATTTATTTTTATGAGTTTTGAAGCATGTTGATGGTAAAAGAAAGATAGAGAAAAAAATTTTATAGGGAAAATGTCAACAGATATTATCATCTCAATAGGAACACATCGATTTCAAAGTCTGGTTTAAAACATTATGTTAATACATAAACCATCCCAAATATTTTTATGTTTTACATTATATCAAACATATTTGAGTTCATATATCTGGGGCAGTGTCTTTATTTTAGCAAAGATATTGTAATAACAAGATGCATAACGACCATATATCTGAATTTAAAACGCGTTTTTTCGTAAACAAAAAAATAAATTATACAAAGTAGTGCCAACCCAACATCTTCCGACATCGTTCTTAAACAACTGCCACTTAATGTCAATGTTGTCCTAAAAACATGAATTCAAAAAAAAACTATTAATTTCTCACATCCAAAATCTCATTATGATATTGTGGAAACGTAAGGATTAGGAAAATAAGTTGGAAAAACAATTTACATAGGTTCCGATCCGGGTCTTTCGCCTTCTCTCCGGTAGTTAAACAACATTTCTAGAGCCTTGGATTCAGCTCCAGAGACAGAAAAAAACGTATGGCGTTACTCATCATGGTATAATTTACGCCTACTCTTTGATTTTAAATATACAATTTCGATTGAATTAGCCGAAGAGGTTTAAATATTAAAAAAAAAAAGTGTTACCATGCAAGTAAATTTCAATTTTACTGTTATATAAATTAGTTGTGATTTAACAATTTATTATTCTTTTATTTTTAATTAATATATTACAACAAATCTATTTAATGTTTGCCGGCTGGAGTATAGGATAATTTCCAATTTATTATGGTTTTGCAATAAATAATGGTTAAACCCTGAGGACTGAAAAATTTATTTTACAGTGCAAACTACATATATTTTAACAATTATTAAAATTTCAAGCACATTATTTTTAAATTTTTAGTGCAAATATAATTATTTACTGTATTCTGATTTCAAGTTATTACGCCTTTGGGGTAAATGTCATATAAATATACAAAAATACAAAAAGGTGCATGCAAGTTAGGTAAGCCCGTATTTTACTAATTTACCTAAGACTCTTAATTCGATTCGATATCCATTGAAGTTATCACATGTTTCTTCTGGTATAAAGAATGTTGTATCACATAAATAAATATCTTCATCACTTATTTTCAAGTCCTTAATAACAAGTCTGTATGGACTTTGCTCGACTGTCACCCTGTAACGGAAACAAGTTAAATTTTTTAAAAATGTTAATATTAGCCTTTTTTCTTACCTTTCTTCATAATCTTTATTAACACTTGTCGCATTATTTTCACCCAGAAGCATTGCAGCAATGCGATCATCGCCCTTAAACCAATTTAGTGAATGAAGTTTTCCGCATTTGTTTTCATTAACGGGACACTGTATGACAACTGACTTGCTTTCTTGTTCACTTATAATTTGACCTGAAATTATAATAAAAATGCATCAACGATTATAAATATATAATATTACATTAAAATACCTAAAAATATACAAACACTCTTTTATACATTTTTATAGCCTTGCAGGGTATTCTAATTTTAGTCAGAGTTGCAACGCAGTGAAAGAGACATTTCCGACCCTATAAAGTATATATATTCTTGACCAGCATCAACAGCCGAGTCGATTTAGCCATGTCCGTCAGTCCGTCCGTCCGTTTCTGTGCAAACTAGTCCCTCAGTTTTGAAGCTATCTGAAAATACTAGTCTGCTATATGCTCTTACTAGGTTAAAGGTGGCAGTTGTGGACAGTTGTTACACCCCTGTGTAACTTTTGACATAGGACAGATATGACGGATCTGTCAAATGTCGTGTGCGCTATTGAAGCTCGATTGTTTTGTGCCGAATACCAAACGGAACGGAAAAAATGATTTATTTCACCGTGAAACAAGAAAGGAAGCTAACTTCGGCATGCCGAAGTTTAAATACCCTTGCAGTAAGTAAGAAGAAGAAAAATCTTCTGACTTTTTCGTTTTCTCGNGTTTTATTGCACGTTTTTAAAAGTGTCACCGTGTGAAGTGTGTTAATTAAGAAGGTGAGTGCAATAGATTTTTTGACCTAAAATTTAGGTATGTTTAAGATTCCGCACCGGGTTTGGACAAAATTTTCACAAGAAAAAAAGATTTCGTAAGATTTTTAAACTGCTGCTTGAGGCAAAAGTGTCCACAACCTTTCAATATATTTTCATACAACAAGACAAAGCCATTTTGTATTATTCTAAAATTTTAGTTTTCTTTATCTAAATCGGACTACTATATCATAGCCATTTAAAAGATCTGTAAATGTAAAAGAATATACAAAACGGTGAATCTAAAACTGTATTTGTTAAACTGTAAATGTAGTTTAAGGGGGCATTCTAGTGTAGAGGTATGCATTTTAGGTGTTTTTTGGGTGCTATACAAACTGTAAATGTTATGAGTTGTTGAAGGAGGAGGGTAAAAAACAAGGCGGTGTGACACGATTCCAATCTTTTTACTGATTATTATTAATCTTAACAAAAAGTGGCAAAAATAAAATTTTATCCAAAATTACGGCTCTCCGAATAAAAAAAAACAGATTTTTTCTCATTTTTTGTACTTTATGAATTTTTTTAAATAGTAAATAATAAATAAAAAGTAATAAATAATCCTAGTTCGTGCGATAGGGACATGTCTTGAGAAGATTCACACCAAATTTCAACTAAATCTTTCAACTAAAGCTTTATAGAACTTGAGATATCATGTCAACATTTTTGAAAAATGTAGTTTCGAGAACAGTCGAGTCAGTATTGAAGACGTGTCACTAAAAAAGCTTTATCTCTGGAAATATAAACGTGAATTTTTTCTGAACAAGAATACATTTTTATCGGCTTTGTTGAGCTCCGTCTGAGAAAATGCAACGCAAAAAACCAAAACAACTGAGGATAAATAAGAAAGGAAGCTAACTTCGTCACGTCGCACAGTGGCGCCTTAGATACTTTTGGGTTGCAAAAATCATAACTCGTGAACCAGTTGAGATATTTTCATAATTTTTTTTTTAAATGAAAGGTAGTTTTAGTACCTTTCGATTGAGTGGTCATACTATATGGTGTGATAAATAGTAGATTTTATACTCGAAAATTAATGTTTTCTGAGGCAGTTTTCTCAATTTTTATCCAATTTCGAACAATACTTTTCGTTTGTTTTCTTTGAAATGGCTAATATGGTAAATATTTAGTTTTTTAAAAACAAAAACAATTAATTTTAAGCAAAAAAAAACAAAATTTTTTTTTATTATTCCAATTTTGTTCCTTTTTGACCATTTTTCAATCATTTATGCATTTTTTTTTCAAAGTAATCAATTAATTTTACATCATTTAATATTTTTGAAGAATATTTAATCATTATAAATTCATTTCAAGTCATTAAAAGTCCTTACAAAGTCAGGAATCGAAAAACAAGCCGCAAATACTGGAAAAAATGAATGCTCGCCATACAATTTCGTACTGCGCTTGTAGCAGAATTT
>VNJV01017485.1:0-15735 GCA_008042635.1 Drosophila nikananu
CTATTCTAAAAGGTAATTAATTTTAGAAAAGTAAAGAGTATCTTTCAATGTAGTAAACACAACTGCTACACTTCTATATATATTATATTGCTGTGGACTTACTCAACTCATTATCTAACCCACAAATCATCTGAGAAGTTTTGTGCCTTTTGTTTATTTCTGAATACTGGGAAGATAGGCCTTTGTTTGGTACTGGCTTTGTAATAAGAACTGAATTGTCAAGTCAATTTTCACAAATTGGCCAAATTAAAGGTAAAGCGATGTCGACAGCTCAATTAGACAACAACTGACCCATTTGTTTCTGCTGTCATCACCAAGAAAAAAGAAAAAAGGCAACCTACTAAGAGATTACATGGCTCACAAATATATTAGCATAAACACACTGAAAACCAGCCAACTGTGTTGGCTTATTAAATTCACACATTTGGCCAAAGGCATTTTTAGCACAACTGCAACTGAGTTTGGTTATGTCTATGCACAGCAAAAGATGTAAATAATAAGATGAGTTTCAACTTAAAAGAGAAAAGAGTCGGGTTATGTTTTTAAGATCTAATACCTATATTTTTACAGTCAATATTGCTTTCTTTCTGTGTGCGTTTAGGCTAATGAAATTATTTTTAAAACAAATTGCCGCCACTTGCTAGCCGGCTGTCGCATTCAGCAAAGTGTGCCACAAAAACATAGAGAAATAAGTACAAAAAATTGCTTGCCAGCCAACTTTGCCTCTCAACACACCCAAACACACAAAAAATAAAAAAAAACCCCTGGGGCAAACGATTGCGTTTTAAAAATAAAATTGCATTATGAGTGCATTTGCATTTGTATTCGCCATTTCCCCTTTTCGCTTTTCGCAGGCAATAAAAGTATCTGGGAAATTGCTCAACTGTTTGTGTACTTGGGGACCAGGGAAAATGCAATGAATATTTTATTAGTATGTACAAGATAATTAAGGGTTATATTTTATTTTTCCTTTATGAAAGCCAATAAAATGTGAGGTGTAATTATTTAAGTGCACTAAATAATTACCTGTCCGCAGAAGTGTATTTAAATGTAGTAAGTTTTGCTGCCTCTACTCTGCGTTTATCTATCTATCACTCAACTTTCTAAAATCATTTAGACAAAATGAATTCTCTTCTTAGTAAAACCATTTAGGCTTTTACTTAATGAATCATCATTAGCCTATCTTTATATTACGGTTCCCATATGTTCGACTGATCCATTTATGGCTTGCAGGGTATTAGACACACTCACTTGGTCGCTCTCGAAAATCTGTGCCATTATCTAAATTTGTCTCTTGGACCAGAGAGTGCCCTTTTAGTTTAATTTACTGGAGCAGAAATACGAAAAACACAATTTCAATGACATCATTTCAAGATTTTTACTAAAAAGTTGTATATGGGTTTATGATTCTTCCCTCAGTTCTTTCTCTGTGGAAATTTAATGGCGGCTTTTTATGATATGCAACTGATGCAGTTTTCCACATTTCGCCGCCAGTTTAACGATTGTTTACATCGGATCGGTCAGTTTTATTTTAGTCCCGGCTGCAGTTTCCTCTTATTACTCGCATTTTGCATGCGAAAACCCGAACTATTGGTGATTTTTTAATGGCCGCACACTTTTTATATTTTGGCATGGCATATTAAAAAGCAAACAAGAAAGGAAGCTAACTTCGGCAAGCCGAAGTTCGTATACCCTTGCAGCATACAATTTGTGCATTATAACTTAATACATTTTGATCTATATTTTTGATACTAATATGTTGAAAAACATTTTGAAGGAAAATTTGTGGGAACATTAAGTTTTAAAAATAAAATAACTAAGCTAAAAATGCATTAATTTGAATTCGGAAAACTGTTCTGAGTTAGTTTCTATAATGCTAATAAATCTGCATACTGAATTTCATTTTATTTAAAAATACATTTTTTTCAAATTTTTTTGTTTCCAATTTTAACAATTTAACCACTTAAAAATCTTGAAAAATAAAAAAAAATGGATTCCTGTCGGACATAGCTAGATCGACTCGGCTTTTGGTGCTGATCATGAATATATATGATTTATAGGGTCGTAAATGACTCCTTCACTGAGTTTTGTGCTTCTGACTGATATTAAAATACCCGGAAAGGAGTAATTAAATTAAAATATTTTCCCTCCATAATTTTGGGCAAATTAAAGTTTTAAAATATTATAACTAAGCCAAAAATAGATTTATTTAAATTCGGAAAACTGTTCTAAGTTAGTTTTTATAAGGCTAATAAAACTGCATACTGAATTTCAATTTATTTGAAAATTAAATTTTTTGAAAATTTTTATTTTACAATTTTAGAAATTTAACCCATAAAAGTTTCGAAAAAAATTTTAATTTTTTTTCTTCTACCAGACACGGCTAGATCGATTCTGCTGTCGATGCTAATCATTAATATATATGATTTAAAGGGTCGGAAATGTATCCTTCACTGCGTTACAAACTTCTGACCAAAATTATAATGCCCTGCAAGGGTATAAAAAAGTCACACAAAGAGTGCGGAAAATTTGTTTTCCTTCTGGCATTTGTAATTGTTAATTTTTATTGGCCGAGTCGGGGAGTCCCACGATAAATGCTCTCTTGGGGGACAACGAACCCGTGGTTTATGGCGATAGTTGCTGACCATAAAAAAAGATCGAACTGTTGGAAATGAGTCTTCGTAATATTGGGAGGAGTATTTTTTATGGCCACCAGGGGGAGAATACTGTGTTTGCTGTAAAATCTTTTTTAGGTCACTCGGATATTTTATCGATTAAAGCTTAATCCTGCTTAAACGAGTGAGTGGTGTTAAGGTGTTGTATTTAAAAAGTAAAGAAGCAAGAAGATTAAATATTTATGTGTATTTTTTTATTGAACATTTTTACAAATTGGAAAATATTTTAAAACTAGCTAACAGCTTATCTCTCTTTTTATTTACTTCATATAAACTTTGGTATACACATAAACATATTTTTAATAACCAACTTTCCCTGATTTATTTCTGTAACATACAATATTTACTTTTACCCAAGAGCAGCTATATTTAAAAGCATTTACTTAAAGTGTTTTAATATTTAGTCCTTAAGCTCCCCTCATTGCCATATTTCTTTACCAACAATTGACGTTGCACTTGCCTCTCTTAAGTTATGTAAATTTATGCTCGCCTCCTCCGCCTTTATGATGTTCGTGGCTGGAAAGTTCCTTCCTTCCGAACTCTCGCCAGCGATTAATTGCTTTTCCAGCTTCCGCCGTTTCTCAGCCACCTGGGGTTTCCCCTTTGGAAAAGCGCTTGCCAATGAAAAATGAAAAATGAAAAAGAAAAAAACAACGCCCACACGAGGCAAAGTTAACTGCGGCATCGGCCAACTTTTAATTGAAAGTCATATTCAATTTTTGCATATTAAATTTAATAGAGCCCCCAGGAATTTAGCAAAAACTTTAGTTCGTCAGCTCCCAGCTCAGATGAGTGACGGCCACACAAAACAAGAAAGAACTTCATTAAAAACAAAATAAATACCACAATAAATCGAGGTTGCCCTTGAGGACTATCCCACAACTTCCGTTTCACATTTATTGTCGTGGAAAACTTCCGGCATCCAAAGCATTTGACATTCGGTATTGAATCCGTGTGCTGCCAAGTCATGTGAATTATGCTCCCCAGAAACTTTTCCAATCGACTAAATTTAGAGCTAACAATAAAATCGAATGGATCTGAAAATTCCTATTGCCGCGGAGCGAACATTTGACACCTTTTTGTGTTGCATTTGGGGGCTAATTATAGTCGGTGGCCAGGTTGGATTGACATTTGCAGGCCTGAGACTAAACCGAACTGAACTGACTGACTGAACAGACCGAACCGGCTAAAGAGGGCGCCGCTGCTATTCATAGCAATGGGGTTGTGCTTCGCCTGCCAAACGGAGCAAATACTGTGGGATTCCTATGAGAGCCCAGTGATCCCGGATGGGAAGAAGGGTATGCTCGGTTTTGCGAAAATTCTAGCTCAGAATTATCAAAAGATATTAATAATATATAAATTATAGAAGGTAGTAAGCAGAAGAAAGGTCTTGAAGGTGTATCACAAACCTGTAAAGATGAGTACTATTAAAGATTACTTACTTTTTTAAAAAATGTTAAGCACTGTGTCAGCATAAGTTTCCCTTTTACTGAAACCACTGGGAAACGTGTGTCTTTTCCACTCATTTTGTCTCATTGGATCTTTTTTTTTTTAAGCCAGTTGCTTTCTGTGTCGGTGCTCCACATTCAAATGCTCTGCCACAAATCATAGCGTGCAATTTGTCAGCTCATTTCGGTTTGGGTTTCATTTTGGCTCGCCTTTGTTAAGTTATGATGACATTCAAACCTGTCAGCAACTGCCGTGCAAAGAGCAGGAGAAATGCTGGCATTTTTCCTCCTCACTCGTTGATTTATTTGGATTGTGTTGCAATAGTTTCCTAGTCTCCTAGGCGGCGTCTCCCAAGCACCTGCTGCTCTTCTTCGGTCTGCTGTAATTTTCTTTGCTTTGGATCAGCTGAGAAAAAAAGAGGAAAAAATATATACGGTGGAAAATTGGGGTCGCTTTGTCGCATAGGAGAGCGTCTTCTATTTTTCGGACCATTAATCATTTTCATTGCGAAATTCCAACCAGCAGGAGCGCTTATTTTAGCATTTAAAAAATAAACAAATTACAAGCTTAGCTAGCTTTGGGTGGTACTAATTTTTCAATACTCTAGGTGACAAATTGAAAAGTTAGTTGAATTTATTAATACTTATTTGTTACAGAGAATAAAATATTTTAATGGATATATTGAAAAATTGATTGATATAATTTTTTTGAGATAAATAAATTATAAATATATAAAGCTTAGTTAGGTACTACTTTTTTTATTTTCTAATCATTTAAAGTTTATTTTTTTTAATTATGAAATTTAGAATAAATAACCTTTTAATCCTATAAAATCAATTGTGTTTGATTTTCTTTTTTGTTTCCTATAGATTTGATTTTAAAGTATAGATTTACCAAGCATAATATTATTTTTCATTTGTATTTCGAAACACAATACATACGTATATCAAACCCATTTCTTTGTATATTTTTTGAGCATTTTTTACTTTTAAATCTTAACAATTCAAATTGTGCTTTAGTTTCTTTTTTGTTTTCTGTGTACTTAGCTTTAAATATTAAGATTCTTTCCCTTTGCTTGTACATAGCTGACACAACCCCTGGAAGAGTATAATAAATACTTGCACTAGAGCCTTACGGCCAATTAAATATAAAACAGTTTTCATGTCCCGGCGATTAAGTATTTGTCTATTTCGAATTTCTGTGTCTAGGTTGGTTGTTGGCACCGTCAAAACATTTTATGTTTTGTATCTTTTTTCGCTTTTTAATGCGATTCTTTGAATGCCTTTTCCCTCAGTGAGTATGTAAAAAATGCCATAAAATCGGAGAATCCCATGGATGGCGCCATTAAAAATAATTTAATTAATGTTGTGGGCGGATGATTATAGGGAGAGAAAAAAAGAAGCTTTTTGCGCGAGTCGGGCTTTAATGAGGCGGCTAATTGAATTGGCTAATGGGCACCTCTGGTGAATGGCAATTAAATCTAACCATTATAAATCTCTTCAATGTCAACTGCAGGAAAATATATAGTGTGTTATTATAAACGAAAAAAAAATAACAGGGAAAAAACCAATCAAAATGTCAACCTTGTGTTAATCATGGAGCAAAAGTAGTCTGGCAAAAAAATAAACTATATTTATACAAAAAAGCTAACAAAGCAAAATGCATTCAAGCGGCAATTGTCAGCGACAACATCAAATTAAATTCGCCGACGTCTGGAGATTGTGCGCGGGTGTTGCCTAGCCATCGAGCGAGCCTGTGAAAGTGAAATTTGAAATCGTGATATCGATCAGACTCAGCATCCGTGCAGGAAAACTCACTCTTACGTGTATGAAATAAGGCAAAAAAAAACAAAAGGAAAAACACATAATGGGTGCCCACAGTTCCAAGGAGAAACTGTCGCGTTCATATTCCGAGCGCTACATCCACACTCAGGTGATCGAGCGCGAGCGCTTCGGCAGCTTCGGCAAGCGGGCCTCCAAAGGCTTCACGAAAGGTGAGTTTCGGGTGCACGGGGACAGGTAAATGCTAATGAGGCGACTTGTAATGGGCTGAGCGAGCTCACATTACAAGGAGGGCAATAACTTGCAGAGTTGCGTAAGCTCTGCTAAAAGAAGTAAATATTTTAACACCTTTTTGATTTTATTTTTCTAGATCTATCAAGTTTCTGAAATTTATAAAAATATATTTTAAGTTTTAAATGCTGCTTAGTCTAATTGTACATATTATTTTGTGCATTAAAAACTCCAACGAAAATTCCCATTTCCCTTACCATTTCCCTGCCTAACTATTCCACAAATTCCAAATGCTGTCTGTGGCTTATCATTCCTGATAAGCGCCTGCCTCCCAAAGGATTACGTGACGCAGTGCAATGTTCCTGTTCCTCCTCGCTAGAGATAAAAGTTTTTCATTTGGTTTAAGCCCCGCGTGCAAGTTTTATTTCCATGTCCATGTCCAGCACAATTAGCCGATGGCTAAAAATAAAATTTATTACGTTGTCTGTGGAATAGCAGCTGCTGCCGCCGCTTCTGTGGTTAAGTCGGAAATGCATTTTTCCCAGCCGACTTTGTTGATTACCTGCAAGCCAGTAGCCACAACTACTGGTGGTGGCTAACAAGTGCCAAGTCTGGCCAAGAAGAAGCTGAAGATGACCAAAACCAAGCCCATCGATGAAAACAGACAATAAAGGGTCGTTAAGGCAGCCCCAAGTTAAGGTGAATCGAAGTTGATTAGTGGCCGGCGAAGAGCATAAAATATGATTGATTGCCAAAGAGCGTTTAGATGCCAGTTTATTGTGGAAAAATTAGATTGGCTTTTAAAGATAATCTGTGGAAAATTTTCAGCTAGCAGAAGGGTGAATTTATATATGATCTTATATTAGTAAGGCTTTCTCTTTATTTATTTATTTTTTATAGAATTTCTTATTAAAATGCGGTAAGCCAGAGCGACTTTAGGCTATCCCATTTTAGTTAAAAATATAAATGTTAAAATAAACCAACTTTAATATTCCGTGCTTTAAAAACTTTTAAGTAAATATAAGCTAGTTGTATTTGTTGCACAAGGCATTCATTCTTTGGTTCCCTAAAAAGTGCACTTCAAAAAATATAAATTAAGAAGTTCGATTTTCTTTCATGTGCAAGAAGAGTTCCTTTTCCGTTCGGCATTAATGGAGGCCTGCACTGGCATAATATAATTTCACCCTTTATTTGTATACTTTCGTCTTGGGGGCAGACACTTCAATTATGGAAACGTTTTGTTTTAATCCACAAAACGTTGAAATGCAAATAGCGCACCCCTCTGAAGGAAATAATAAAAAAGGGACCCCCCGCTGATGGTAGAAAACCATTTATGAAACTTGAAGAGTGTGAGCAGCGGTGCTTTTGCTCTCGAGTATTTTTTGAGTTATTAAATGGGCAGCAGAGTACGCAACAACTCAACCCAACCCAGACACTTTAAAGCCTTAAAATGGATGGCAACGTGTTCCCGCATAAATTATCCCATCACACCATCCACATATCGATTGTGTTTGTAGGGAGCAAAGTATTTTGCCATGGCACTCGTTTCACACCTCCTCTCCGTTTGTCTCTTTGCAGGAGCTGCCAAAAAGCGGGATGTGCGCAATCTTAGCATATCGCCAACCGATCTGGGTCCGCCACCAAAGACACAGCAGACGGCCAAGGGACAATCCACGCGCAACAAATCATCAACCACGCCCACGGCCACAACAATACGTAAGTGAAGAATTTCGCCACACAAAAATATTAATGTTGAAAGCTTAATAGTTTAAGTCATTTATTTATTTATTTTTTTGGGGTGTGAAGTTATAAGGAATTTAGTTTTTTTTAATTCACGGGGTGTGCCATATAAATGTTTAGGGATTTAAAAGAAAAGAAACTTGAAACAGGGTCTGTAAACAGTATTATTTGCCCCAACTGCATATGTAAAGTTTTAAGTGATATTTAGGCTCAAAAGAATTATTTGGTATACTGGTAAAACTGGTAAAGAATTATTGAAACTTCGTCCAAATGCTGTGTAAATTATTCGTCGACTGTATGGCATACTTATAACCACATTAAAGTGATTTTAAAACACAAAAGGAATTTTTAGGCAGATATTTTTGCTAGATGTAAAACCAGCTATAAATTTGCAATTATTTAATAAAGAGAGAACATTTTACTGAACTATTTAATTAGGAAGTACCCTAAATCTTCCCGTAACCAATATTTAATTACAAAACTATGCAAAAGAACTATGCACAAGATCGAAGCAATCTTCTTAAACTTCCCTCATTAAAACTCACCGTCAAAACTCTGACACTTTTCTTGCTCACCGTTTGACTTTTTACAGCTTCTTTGAAATTCCACTTGAAAGGTGTCAGCTTTTGTCAAGAATCGCCCTTGTCCCTCCCCTGAAAGAGTTGCTGCTCCGTGCTAAGTGCGAAATCATTGCTCAGGTGAAGACGACTGCTCAACTGTTTGCCCTCAATGAATTGCTGAAACTCCTCCAGCACACCTGACCTCACCTCTCCCTTCGTCTGGCCATAAAAGTGTCGTATATTGTCTGGTCCAGCCATGAATTCGCTATATTTCAATTGAGGGCGGTATCTTAGCTTCCAGTGTCCGCTATTCGCAGCTGGAGGGAAAAAAGGAGGGAAATAATTTAGTTCTGTGTTCCCACAGTTAGCCGGGAAAATCCGGAAAATCTGTGCCAGCTGCAATAAGCCAACAGCTGGCGAGGTGACATTATGTCTTTCTGGCTTCGGGCTCCACGCAGCATGCCCCAAACTCCTTGGGCCTGGGGTTTTTTTGTTTGCAAATTCGGCCTCGTTGACTCACTCCCAGTGAGTCATCTGTCCTCATCAAGTTGGAACGAATGTGGTAATCGATGCTGTGGAAAATGCCTATAGGAACTGATTGCTTCATTGGTTTCATGGAGATTTTCAAAAGAAAACAAATAAGGCTCAGGGAAATGTATAAAGTTCATAAATTAAATAATTTGTGGGGGCTTGTGGTCAGAAATTGAATTAAACTTATAAAATCAAGTCTATAAAATACCTTTTAGTGTTGAAATAATATTTTAAAACAAGCCTGTGGACAAATTTTTAGAATGACTTCATTTATCTTAGAGCTAATTTCCTATATTTGATTAGAAACTTTCAATCAACATCTGTAGACTTCCTAATTTTGTTAGCTTTCATCACTTCAAAGTTTCTCAAAATCAACAATATATTTTAGCATAATTCACATGTTGCCGCCCGGCAGTTTAATTAAATTATTCTGTTGCCACATGTTCAATTAATGAAATCCAAATGGCAAGCCTTCATTATCTGGTTTATGTGCTATATATATTGTTGTACACGCTGCGAAATACGATGACCCCATAAATTGCCACAACTAATGTTGCTACGAAAGTGGGACAACCAAAGACAGCAACTCCAATCCATAAATCATAGAACCATCGATGGTTGCCAATTTCATGGGGAATATTCTGCCCGAAGCTACCAAAAGCATCGGTGGTTCAGTGGTAGAATGCTCGCCTGCCACGCGGGCGGCCCGGGTTCGATTCCCGGCCGATGCAGAATTATATATTTTATTTTCTCTTTCTTTCTCGCTTTCCTGTCTTGCTCTTTGTGCCAGTGTGTTGTTGTTTCATTATTTTGTTTACGGTCGTGCCTGGGTCATGCAAATGTTTGCAGGCCCCTGCATAAATTAGCCTTAATAGGGAAATTCATTGTGTTTTCGCCCTCCGAGAGATGTTGCTAAATTGCTCGTAATGTCGCCGAGCTCTCTGGCTCTGGAGTCGCTAAGAGAATGCCGCCTCCTCCGCTGAATTCCTTCGCCGGGCCTTCTATTTATAAAGTAACCACCGAAAGAGTCTAATTTAGCATTACTTTAACCCCGCCCTCGATCGCTGTGGAGCTCTGCATTCATGCGCATGCTTATCGAGCTATTTTCACATTGAGCCGGGGGAAAACACGAGCAAGAAAAGCGATGGTGATGGTGAAACGTGTTTTGCATATTCAACGGGGAAAACAAGCTCACGCTCACGGCTGGAATTTCTTGTACTAATTAAGATTTATTTCGTCAACATGCTGCGCGCCATCTCGTGCAATTAATGCCGCCGCAGATTAATCAAAACGAGACAAAAATAATATAAATATTGTATTAAAACAAAAAGCTAGTTTGCATCGGCCGGGAATCGAACCCGGGCCGCCCGCGTGGCAGGCGAGCATTCTACCACTGAACCACCGATGCTTCTTGGATGATGTCATCAAAATACTCACTCTATAATTAAAGATCGAAGATCAGAGGTGTACAAAAAATATTTTTCAAATAGTTCACAAAATATTTAAGCCTGCATCGGCCGGGAATCGAACCCGGATCACTCGCGTGGGAGGCGGGCATTCTACCATTGAACCACCGATGCCTAAGTGCAGCTTAGAAAAAAAGGTACAAGCCAAAGACACATTACGCTTCTTAAACCAATTTAAAATGCTTAAAACTACAAATAAAATAGGCTTACTTGCAGCTGCAATGTAATATAGTGAGGCAATGCAGTAAACATTTGTATTTAGTAAGTGGATCTGATTTAAACTTCACCTTTTTGCTATTATTTTAAGCTTGTTTATGTCCTCTTTTACTTTGGATCCCATAGAAAATACATTTGTTTGACATTGGCTTACTTATGCTTACTTATTAAATTTCATAATATATTAAATACAATTTAGAAAGCAAAAAAAAATATTAATTGCATCGGCCGGGAATCGAACCCGGGCCGCCCGCGTGGCAGGCGAGCATTCTACCACTGAACCACCGATGCTTGTTAAATAGTTGCGTCCAAATTAGCAAACAAAAGAATGTATTAAGTTTTAGGAAATTATTTATATTATAGAATTTATTACTTTTATCAAAAGTTAATGCTATAAATAAATATTTAATCAATTTATATTATTTATGTGATCTTGTCATCATATTAAGTACTTTTAAACAGATTATTTATAGGTATACCTTTACATTTTTACAAAAAATTCTTTGCTGGCTAACAGTTTTATAAAAGTATAATTTATTGTTTAATAATTAAATTAATTGATCAAAAATATTATTTTGCATCGGCCGGGAATCGAACCCGGGCCGCCCGCGTGGCAGGCGAGCATTCTACCACTGAACCACCGATGCTTATGCGAAAATCTGTCTTTTCTTACCTGAAATTGTCCTTTTGGCGATGAAAATTTGCCAACATCTATGAGAAAACTTCACGAAAAGTTGTCAAAACCGGATTTTTAATGCTTTGCAATAAGCTCTGAGAGAGAAAAGTTTCTGTGTAAAAAACCCTAACCAAGTATTTAGTTTTCTGCTTAGCAAGTTTTTAAATCTACCTTAGCAGTTTAAATAAAATATAAAATATGGAATTTTAATATTAAATACAAATAAAATAAAATCAAAAAATTAACTTGCATCGGCCGGGAATCGAACCCGGGCCGCCCGCGTGGCAGGCGAGCATTCTACCACTGAACCACCGATGCTTTGGTGATTCTACCTTTTCAGAACCTCGCTATAAGCACAGATAGTTCTTTAATAACCCCCCCTATTGGTATTATCATGCTGTACTTTTTATAAATCTTTGTTCTTTTCTGGTATATACTGATAAATAGGTCTTATATAATATCTTACGAGTTCGTTGCCCAGAGCACACCCATCGTGAAGCCTAATTCCAGCTAATTTGATCGCTTTTAATCGCACATCTCCTCAGTATTCAGTGGCCAACTCCGCGGGGCAAACGTGCCTGAAATATGCCTACGCGTATCGCCTACCTGGCGGCGCCTTCGCTCGTCGAGTTGGCCAAAAGCAAAACACCTAAATGATTATTGGCATAATTGCGCAAGATCGATTGAGTCGTCGGCACTTTCGCACCTATTACTACCATCGAGTATCTTTCGGATATGCGGAGGAGTTTGAGCTTGAACCTGTGCGGATTAAACCAAGAAATCCGGTTGCTCGGCATGGTAATTGCTTGTCGATTGACCAAACGCGTGGGTAAATCCGTTTAAAGTCATTTAAACGAAGGGGGGATGGGATTCCTGACCGCCCAGAGAGTTCTTTATGCTCCGATTGATTGGATCTGCCCATCCCTGTGTCGTTTTTGAAGTTCATAGCCCGTGTGTGTGCTTGCAAGCGGTTGACATTGGCATTCGCGGCATTGTAAACTCTTTTTTCGTCCGGCACAAATTCATTGTTTGTACTTGCCGGGTTTTTTGCCGCCTAGACTTGTACTAGCCATTTATGGCTTCTGGCGCTGTTTTGTTTCGTTTTTTTTTCCCCCAGCTCTCTGGCTTTTATCTGTATTTTTTTTGCGGTTTATATTGAAACCCAGGCAGCAGTGACAACTGGGCTCAAGATCTCAGCAGCACGAGCTGCAAGCGAGTGCTCGCAAATTACCTTAAACAATATTGGGATGCGAGCACAAGGGAGATACGGGTTCTCCAAGTGGCCATGAGGTCAGCAGTGGACAACGGGCATACGTAGAGCTGCAGAAAACCAAAGAAGCAAATTATGCTAATTATTCAAGGAAACCTGTATCTGTATCTGAATCGTATGCAAGAAAAGAGAGGGGACTTCAAGAGCTTAAGAGAGGCTGCTTGAGAGAGTTGGATCTCTTAAGTTAATTAGAGTCAGAGAATTCCTAAACAAATTCCCAGCATTCGTATATTTCAATTTTACATTTTTGAAGCAAGTTTCTAAGATTTAGATAACCTACACATTTTAAATTAAAGATAATTTCTAAGATTTGTGTAAACTGTTCTAGTTTAAAAATTGTATTTGGGTAAATTAAATAGTGTTTAGGCTTAAAACATACATAAAATTATATTCTTGTAATTAATAGTTATCCAAAATATCTTTGAAATGGGTTTTTAATTTTACAATTTTAAGCCTTAAAATATAGAATTTTAATATATTAAAGACCTAAAAATATTTTGTAATTTTCTCTTTTATTTTTAATGGTTAGAAAACTAAAGAAAACACTTAAAGAAACGCAGATTCCATAAATTGTAAGCTATTTTCTAGCACCCAAAACGTAAGCAGGCAGTTCAATTTGTGATCAAGCAGTTCAACCCTAGCCAATGTTGCTAAACTTTTAAAAATGTTGCTGAAGAGCAAAAACAAAGAGAACACCTGTACTTAATGAAATAAAGAGAGAAGAGATCACAGATCTCTTTACAACTGCTTCAATGCGTGCACTGCTTGCCTCACGCACTTGCCGCACATTTTTGTATCTTAATCTTTTTTTCTTGTCTCTGTGAAAAACAGGTGTTTCCGTTTTGGCATTCTCCACTGCTTGCATGCACCTTGTTCCGCCACGAATAAAAAAAAAGAAGGAATTATATGGAAACTGGTTTTCTTTTGATTTCATTAATTTGGTCAAATTATGACATGCCGGGAGACCAAACCGATCGTTCCGCTTTCAGACTTTCCGACTTCTTTTCCTGCGCTCCCTGCCATCGCGCATTTACGTTGCATTGATAGCCAGCCAAGTTCCGCGATTGCACGCATATTTTATCAGTGGATAATTAAGAAAAAATACATGACAGGATTCCTGGTAAATTTAATTAGAAAATTAAATAGAAAACCTTCAAGAAAATAGTCATGACGTTAAAAGGTAGATGTAGCAAAGAGTTTAAACATGATTTTCTATGATTTTTTCTCCTTACAAGTTAAGAATTGCTTTAATTTAATTACGAACAAAATAATAATAATAATGAAACCAAATTTCCCAGCCAACAACGATGGCCTTGCTAGAAAACTCAGTTTGCTGAAAACTATCGCTCCATAAAAATCCAAAAAAGAACATATTATAATAAATTTACAAAAATTGTAGGGTTATTTGTACTATTTGACCTCGAATTCGGTACCTTCTTGCCAACCACACATTCAAAATGGTTTGCGGTAGTTTCTTTTCTTTTGGCCGTAAAAAATCTAACAAAAATCAAGCTGGGGAAAATGAAAGCTCTGAGGAAGCCGCCAGTGAGTCTCTCTCTCTTGGCCTTTTCATTGGCCAAATGCCTGAAAGTATGCCTGGAAATTGTACCAACTCTTGACTAACCCAAGATTTTCCTCGTTATCATTGCAGATAAACGCTTGAATGGCACTTCAGCCGGCACAACACCAACCAGTGCCACCAATGGCAGCCACAATGCTAAAGGAGCGGCCACCAAAGCCACCGTCGCCGCCACAATTAAGCAGACACAACAAACAGCCAAACTTAAATCAACTTCGATTATTAAAAGCACCGACATTGGCGCCGTTTCCGAGGGTAAGTGTCAGGCAAGCACAAAAAATAAGAGTTAATAACGAAGGGAGCTGCTGGTAACTGGAGCACTTCAAATCGATTGTAACCCCATTTGTCCATTTCCTATTTCCCTTTTTTGTTTTTTAGTTGAGGTTTTTGCTTCGATCCAAAGATCCGAAGTGAAAGCATACGAAACTCAAGCTTATTTCAAATCGAATTAATTATTTTCGGAACGTGCAGCCAAAAGTTTTCTTTGTCTGTCCAAAATAATGTATTTTCTGCACAATGGACATGAAAAAAAAAGGTTGCAAAATGCTCTCCCGGGGACAGTTTTCCTAGGGCTTAACAGTTGCACAACTTTTGTAATTAATATTAAGGCGTCTAATTATGCATTTGGGGATTTCAAACTGAGCTAAGCCTCTGCTCCACAGTTGTCACTTGTCTGATTCGGGGCCTAAACTAGCCTCGGTCTCATCCGGCACCTCTGCGAAGTGTTTTCAATGGCAAAGTTGCTACTTTGCAGTGGGCGTTTCGTTTATAGATATTAAGTATACTATATACACTTAAATACTGAACTTGGGCTTGTCTAAAATGTCACTAATGTGCAGTGATTATCTTTATGGGTTTCGTCTGTAGGAGTTGGCCAACTAATTTGAACTTATGCGCTTTGGACGATGGTAATCTAGGCTACTCTTAAGGTGTAAAGTTTGTTTTTATAGGAAAAGAAATGTGTATTCTTTTAAATTAATATTTGTTTAGAATTTTCCCTGACAATTGGTGTGTAGTTTAAGCTCCTTAAGTAAAAAGTTCTTAGAATAAACTCTCTTAAATAAATCAGTTTCCACTTGATCCTCTTAAGAATCGTCCCTAGAAGTTTTTACTTTAAATTAAATTTTATGTAAGAACCTCCCCCACACTTTTCTTTACCTCTAAATGTAGGTCTTTATCTAACTGCCTTTCGGTAAAGTAAAACTTAGTCACCAAGTTCAACCGACATTCGCAATGTTTTCGCACAAAACACACTTGCCTCGTGCTTACATAATCGTGGGCATGACCCACACTTGGCGGGCCAGGCAGGTGGTTCTACTTACTAGAAACATTATGCCCACCACATACACTGCGAGAATTTCCCCTCTGGTTGCATTTAACCCCTTCGCCCTGCAGTGTGTTATATTCTGTAGGCCCGCAAATGTCACAACTTGTTTATGCCGCTACGCGTTCACTTGACGCTTTAACGAAATTCGCTTTGATGTTCAACGAGTTGTTGGTGCTGCTGTTGATGTTTTTGTTCTTGTTTTTGTACTGGGTACTTGTGGAGTATGCCGGAAAT
>VNJV01017505.1:0-25751 GCA_008042635.1 Drosophila nikananu
GCATTAAACAAGACCAAAGGCTGCGGGCGAAGGCGACGGTGTAGGCGGCGGTACGGGCTCTGCCTCACTTATCCGGGCAACGAGCCATGCATACTGAAGCTATGGTTAAGGCACTGCAAAAAGCAAGTGAGTTAAAAGGCCAGAAAGAATTACAATTAATTTAGCTTAAGGCCTTCAGCTGCTAATCAAAATTTCGAGTAATTTTAATTACGCGGTAATTTCTCAATAATAATAATAATAATAATTACAATTAATTTATAAATGTTTTCTCGATCAAGTGATCTATCTGCAATGCTTGGCTTGGAATTCTTTCCATAAATAATTTTAGTTTTATTTGCTCTGGTTACTATTTAATATCACCTAAGGCATTCAAACTCCTTGGTTCCTTGCTTATTTTCTTTATAATCATTTTTAAATGATGCCTAAAGATATATTTTCATAAAAACAAGTAAAGAATGAATTCTTGTGAGTTTTACATATTAATTTCTTTTTTTAAAACCCAATTAGTTGTGATGAAAAATCAAATCATCATTCAAACTCCTTGGTTCCTTGCTTATTTTCTTTCTAATCATTTTTAAATTATGCCTAAAGATATATTTTCAATAAAAACAAGTAATGAATGAATTCTTGTGAGTTTTACATATTAATATCCTTTTTAAAGCCCAATTAGCTGTGGTGAAAAATCAGCTTTAGCATTTTTAATGTAACATTTTATTTAGGCAAAACTATTATTTGAAATTAAAAGCAGTTGCTGGAATATAACAGCTAACAATCACTTAAAAGAATTTAAATGAAATTTCCAAGTGCTTTAACAAAACATTTATTTATAGTCGCCTAATTTAAAATTCTTTTTTCTTTGGCAAATTATATCATTAAAAATAATTCTTTTCGGGTTTGAATGATTGAATTTATTTTCAAATGATTAATAAACTCATTAAAATAAATATTTCATAATATGTTTGATTTATTGTTCTGTATATTAATGACTTCACCATTTTTTTCCAGTGCTAGCCAAGTTCAGAGGCAGCAAGCAGGAGGCCTATTGTTTGGTCAGTCTTGGCCATGTTCGTTAAGTGGGTGCAGCAGGACAGCAGGCAGGCTCGAAGGACTCGCAGGACTCGTAGCACAGTAATTACAAGCAGACGAAGCGGAGACCATCTGGCTGCTATCTCCTGCCCCGACAGGATCTGTCTGTGGCAAGGACATGGTTAGTCCTGTCCGTCGTCGTAGGAGTAAATAAAACTGTGCAGACAATTAAGTTTGTTTTGCCTGGCTATATTCTTTTTACTTTGCCCTCTTTTGCCAACCCACCCATCTTGCCAAAACGAATTGCACGTTACGTTTATGGCCAAGTCGAGCAGGTAATGGCTCTCGGTTTCGCATCCTCATCCTGGACTTGGTCCTTCGTCCAGGTTCTGACCAAGAAATTGCACTAATTGTTGTTGGGCCGGAGAAATGCAGGGAATTGGCTTTTTTTTGTGGGCGACAGGCAAGGGGACAAAATTAATTTGCCAACGAATTCGATTTTTGTCTTTGTGGCTTGTTGATTAAAATTCAGTTTTGGAAGTACATTTTAGGATATAAGGTTGGGCTTATCCTTGGGTGTTTGGGTATTATTTCATAATAAATATTTATTAATAAAATTTCTCTTGATTAAAAATAATTTAGAACTTCATGTAAGACATCAAAGATGAAATTACTTTTATAAATATTTATGCTTTAGGAAGCCTACAGAAAAACATTGAGTATAATTTTCGTTGTCCTCTTATATGTTTATTTTCTTATTTAGTTTAACAATTACCCTTAAAATAATTTTAATTCGATTTCCTGTTCGACTTCTGGCTAATAAATTGCCTGTCACCTGTCGATGGCTTCATTCTCCAATTTCTTGTCAACTAAGTCGTCAAGCAGGGCAATTGTCCTTGATGACCTGCTCAACACGATTCAGCTTCAGCTCCTGCCTTTGCTTTTCCAAGGAATTTTCATTCATTTTCTGTTCGCTTCTTTGGCTGTCAGTCGCCCTCTTATTTACATTCAATTGGCAAACGACGCTTAATAGAAGGACGTGAGCTGCCACTATCTTTACTTCCATTTTATTGTCCTTTTTCCTTTCGTTTTTTTATATCCTCTCGTTTTTGGTGATTTAATGAAATGATAACGTTGAAGAAGTGTAGTTAGAAAGGGCAACGAAATTATTGCGTTTGTGGATATTTTGAGAGATTTTACACAGTAATATTTTTGTTAACATTTTTTTTTATCAAATAAAATATTTCATAAAATGAGAAATTGTTGAAAAAATTAATAAAAAGAAACTGTTAAGGGTTCTTATTTTAAATTAGCTTAAAGCTTCTGGGAAGGGTGTTTAGTTCCAATTTCTAGCAGTTCAATTGAAATTTTTCGCTTTGACAATCAATTTAGCACTTTGAAATGATATCCTTTCTACGACCCCTCTTTTTCTGGGTGTCCTGCACATTTCTTATCCTTCGGTTTAGTTGATTGTTTCCGCCTCCATTCACCATCCTCCTTGCTCCGCTCCAGCATCAATGTCATCTTGTTTAGTGCCCTTTGTGTTCGTGCTTATTTCGCTTCGCATTTTTCTTCTCGCTTTCGGCTTTCGCTTTCATTTTCATTTTGTGTTAATTACCAATTTAAATGCAAACTTTGGACTGATGAAGATGGATGTGACACTGGCAAACAAAAGGATCGCTCGTCAACGTGTCCTGTCTTATTTTCCGCACAGTCCTGCCATTGCCATTGTTTTGCCGCAGAAAGTTGTCGAGTGCTTTTTTTTCAAGGTCCCTGCATAAATTGTTTTTTTGGGGGTCTTCTTGGTCACTGATACTTGGGTTGGCTAAGTCTTTTAAATTAATTAGCTCTGCGAAATAACTCCCCAATGAAATAAGTCTCCAAAAAAGAAACGAAAAAAAAAACATTCTTTGTGGAATTTGGGGGGTTATTTCACTTTTTGAGAAAATAATTAAATAAGTCCCCACTGACAGCCATTGCACTACCCAAATAAAAACTACTACTCCCACAAAGGGGTAAATAGATCAAATTTATAATATGCTTATATGCAATAAAATATTGACAAGCCTTGTTAATTTAGTTGTGGGGGTGGATTATTTGTGAGTTAAAAAGGTCTCCCCTGAAAACTGAAATAAATAAAATATGATTAATATTAAATGGCAATATTAACTGGCTCAATTTACTTACAATATCATATGGAAGATCATCACAAGGTCTCTTAAAACATTTGATAACTAGGGCTCCCACAAAATGGCAAGGAGCGCATAATAATAAAAGCCATGGAATAATAGACATCCTGATCTATGAGAAGCTGCTTTGAAAATGATGGAACAAATGTTGTTACATTTCTTTATATTAGCGGAAAGTGTTCATTTGTTTTGGCTAATTACTATAGCATGCAAAATTGAGTTTTAACTAAATTAAAGCTTAAAAATATAATAACTTAGCTTAAAATATACATATTTGAATTCGGAAAACTGCTCTGGGTAAGTTTTTAAAAGGTTAATAAAACTGCTTTTTAAATTTCAATTTATTTTAAAATAATTTTTTTTTACAATTATAACAATTTAACCACTTAAAAAATTCGACAAAATTTTAAAAAGTTTTATTTTACCAGACACGTCTAGATCGACTCGGCTTTCGATGCTGATCAAGAATATATATGATTTATAGGGTCGGAAATGACTCTTTAGCTGTGTTCTGTGCTTCTGACAGATATTAAAATACCTCGAAAGCAGTATTAAATTTTAAATATTTATATTGGGCAAATTACAAACTAAAAATAGAATAACTACGCTAAAAATACATTAATTTGAGTTCGGAAAACTATTCTCAGTTAGTTTTCATACGGCTTATAAAACTGCATACTAAATATTATTTTATTTTAAAATTAATTTTTTCCAAATTTTTTTTTTACAATTTTAACAATTTAACTCCTTAAAAAGTTGGACAAAATTTTTAAAAATTTTTATTCTACCAGACATGGCTAGATCGACTCGACTGTGGATGCTAGTCAAGAATATTATTCAAGTAATAATCCAATTTATGTTTCAAATATTGGGAATATTTTTGTAGGTTTTATCGATCAGAGTTTTATCATAAAATGTCACTTTATTAAATTGATTGCCACAATCACATTTCAAAGGTGTCTAAATAGTTTTATTAATTTTTTTTAAATTATATGAGCTCACTGCCTCTATTGGCGATTACGGTGTCGGCGAACACCGGATTGTCGACGGTTATTCCTCCTGCGAAGCCTGATCAGCTCGATCATGTCTTCTAAATCCTCTTGGTCGAATCTATTTACAAGTTGGTCGTAGGCAAGATGGTCCTCGTTATTTTTTTTTTTATTAAATGGTGAAAAGTTTCGTGTTGCTGTTGGTGACATTGTTGATGTTGGTGACATTGTTGATGTTGGTGATTCTGCTAGAGTTAATACTGATGTTACTGTTCCTGGTGGTGTTGCTGCTGGTGGTGATATTGTTAGTATTGTTGTAGTTGTAGCTCTCTCGAATGCAGTTTCCCGTTTATCGGTATCTCGATAGTTTCCGCGACGTCCCAAATTGTCCGGATTAAGTCTCCGTGGCTTAAAAACTTTAAAGTTCTGTCTTTTGCTTTGATGGCCTTCAGCTACGGCAAATAATCCCAAATAATTAATAACCTCTTAGAGATGGTTTCTTTTAGTTTTACTCACCACTAACGAGGACTATGAAGCAGAGCCCTATAAGTAATCCAGAGAGCAGGTTCATGTTTGGAATTATATTTCTTAAACGATCTTGTAGCTTGGTGCGATGTTTTTGAACTGACGCTAGTTCAAGGTGCCCATTCTTATATACCGAAAACCCGCTCAACGTTGACCGAGTTCTTAAGCAGTTGCATAATTTAAAGCATAATATAAGTGTGTGTAAACTTAATCGGAATATTTAACATCTGTCCACATAAAGGGCTTACTTTTGCGTTAATTTATGCTTATTTATTGGTTATTTCTTTTTCGGAAAGTCATTTTGAATTCTAGTCTTAGACTTTGAGGGCTATTTAAATTTTTTAAAGGTTAGATTTAATTAAATCCCTTTTGTTGCCATCTACAAGAGCCCCTTTCTCTAGAAAAAAAGAAAGCATGGGATAAACTGCATTACAAATTATTATTTTGCAATATAAAAATATATGTTAAGATGTAAACATTTAGATATTTAAAATGCGCCAAGGTACTTTATTTTTATAGTTATTACATTATTGATTAATATTATTAATAAAGGCTGTCGATGCTGATCAAGAATATATATGATTTATAGGGTCGGAAATGAATCCTTCACTGCGTTGCAAACCTCTGACTAAAATTATAATAACCAGGAAGGGTATAAAAATCAAGAAAACTGTTATAATATTAAATTATTATTATAATTTTTCAAAATTGCATTTTTAAATTATTCTCGTTCGAAAAATTTTTCTTTACCCCAAATATTTTTTAACAGTCTCTTTTATTCTCATTTTTTTTTAAGTTTATCAAAATATAACTACTTTCTTACATTAGGCCCGAATAATTTTTTCTAACCTAAATTCCCTCTTTATAACCCTTAGTGAAAGTTCTGTCATAGCCAAATACCTCCACCAAATTGATTTAAATTGTCCGCTTCAGTTTTCAATCAATTTTCAACTGACCAACTGTCCGCTCCGTCCCGACCATCAATCAATCACGACTCCTGCTCGAAGTCAGCACTTAATGCACAGTGCAGAGTGTACAGTGCAGTACATAAACAAGGAACGTGCAGTGGCACACATAAATAACCCCATTACAAACCTAATTACAATCAATAACAATTTTATTGCCTGGCAAAAGCGACAAAAGCGAAAGAACGTCAGAACACTGGCAGCGGCGATATCGATCTTACTTGTTGACATGAACCAATTACAAAGCAACAAAATGCACCGCCTGCCGTCTGCAGCCAAGAAAATTTATATAGAAAACTTGATAATTGAAAGGAAAACTGAAAACTGTGAGGGGGAGACCATAAGGCGCCCACGCCAAAGCAAACAGCACGAGCGAAAACTGGTTGACAAAATAAACTGCAGGCTCTAGGAGAACCCGCCCACTGCCAACTAAGTTGTAACTACTATTAAAGAAAAGGCAGAAAAAATTATATAGGAAGCATTTCCTTCTCTGGGAACCCAGCTTGAGGTGTTCGCACTCTGTGCGCTGTAATTAATTATTTGATAAAAGTACAAGGTATTAAGTCAATTAAAGCTAAATTTATGCCAAACCTTATCTGATGCTGACAAAAGGCGTGATTTATGCCAGGAGCTAAAACGAGTTATTAGAGCCCAGTTTATCTCTGCTTTTAAACTAGTTTTAGTGGCTATTTACTTTGGTTTAGTTCCGCTAAATGGAGATAAGAGGAAATATGTTTTTAACTTGAAGGAAGGGCTGTAAAAAAATAGTCAAGTATTCTGTTATATTTCTTTTTAAATTGAATTACTGTTTTTATGATTATTGTACAGAACAGAAAAGGTTGAAGATTGAAGTATTTGAAAATGTAATGTATAATGTATTTAGTAATACATAATAATAAAAATTCAAATCCTTTATGAGTATGCATTTTATCCCTATAATCGTACAGCTTTTTAAATAAAAATTCATTACCTCATAAAATTCTAAATTTGTTCCTGAATTTGCCGAGCAAAAAACCTTAACTTTAACAAATTAAAACCAAAATAAAGCCTTAACTAATAGATTTTCTAGCAACCATTATTTAATTTGCATGCCTGTACAAATCATTTATGCATTTCCCACAAAAAAAAAAAAAAACCAAAACAAAATTGCCGGGCAATCAATCAACAAAAAAGCAAACCAAAGCAAAACCAGGATCCGCCAATTTAAACGCTCATTAAAGGAGAACGAAGGACGAAATCCAAGGGGTGGACAGCATGTGCCAGGGGCATGGAAATGTCCAAAATGGGAACTGCGACAAGCGTACAATTTGCTAATGTTGACGCCATTATTGTATAATTTTCGTTAAATGGGCGGGGCAGTCGGCGGTCGGTCATTTGTATGGCAAAACCGCAAATGTCGCCACCGCCGTAGCCGAAGCTGCTGAGGTTTTCCTAGCCGCTATTCATAATTTTTTTCCACCGACCATTTGCTTTCTTTTTTTGACAGTTTCCGCGTCATTTTTCTACGGCAGAATGCACTGCAAAAACTTATGTTAGAAAAATATTCTTTTATCGTATGCTTATTTCAGAGATTCATTTAAATATCTTTAGATTCTCAAGACTTTTATATTTATTAAATGTTAAAAAAAACTCAAATAAAAAATATTACCCTCACAAAGGCCTACATTTTTTATTTTTTATGTTAAAACTCATTAAGTCATTTTTAACCCTTGGATATACCTGTTACATATATATCTGCAATTGTCAAATGTAATGTACATATAATATGTTAAGATGCAATGGAAAATTAAGAATTCTTGTTAGTGCTTCTCGGCAGGAAACTGGAATAAATTAAATATGATTAATTTAAATAAATGGAAATTTTAACTAGCTCAATTCACTTACAATGCCGAACGAAGCTCTTCACAAGCTCTCACATAACATCTGGCAGGCAGAGCTCCCACGAAATGCCAAAGGGCGCAGACTAATAGAAGCCAAGGGAAAATAGGCATCCTGATCTATGAGAAGCTGTTCTGAAAATGATGGAACAAATGGTGTTACATTTTATTAAATTAGCGGAAAGTGTTCATTTAGCACAGTAATATTTTAGATAATTAGCGTGACGAATTGAGCTTTAATTTAAGTACTTAAATACTCCTTAGAAATATAAAATAGAAATATAAAAATTTATAATATTAAACAACGCTTTTATTATATTAAATTGCGTTGTTTTTAAAATTAAATTTAAATCTTTTGGCATCCTACAAATTGTTAAACCTCCTCTTTATATTTCTCAGTGTAACTCCAAAAGTCTAGTGCCATTTTGGAGGTGCAAGCCCAGACTTTGTCATTATTTCGGCATTATGTGTGCGCGAGGAGGGAGTACGGGTGAACGGGGAGCGGATGGAGCTACCAAGTTTTGGTTACTAGCAAACATTCGTAAATGTCATTAACAGTTGTAACGGCCTCAGACCACGCCCACAAAAGCACCCAGAACCCCCCAGAACTTTATGCGGTACGTCCGGCGAGCTAAAAAAAAAAAAGGAATCGGGAAACGGTGGAGCGGTTATTTTTACACAAAATTACTTCTTTTATACGCTGGCCTGACATCCATCATCATCATCATCGGGCGCAGTTTCGTGTTGCAAAGGACCTGAAATATGCCCCATCATATTTCTACTATTCAGATTCAACTTGAAATCAACTTTGGGGGTGTGCTCTGACCTTAAAGTCTGGCAAGTTCTAAGCGAAAATCGATTTTAAAGATTATCTTGGGTCTACATTCAAGCGACTTGGTTAAACAAATAATAATAATAATAATTTATGGGTTTTACTGAACGGGTTTTCGTATTTCTTGGTTCATTTCAAAGCTGAAAGCTCTTGGCTGCAATGTACCAGCAAAAAAAAGTTGTAGCGAACGAAAGCATTTATGTTTTTTGAGTGATCTGCGAAAAATTTACCTTATTGAAAATGACATAATTATAGAACATACATAATTATAAAATACAAATAAGAAATTATAAACCCAAATAACAACTCTATTGGCTTTGCGTTTCTTTTAAGCATAGAAACTATAGATTTATTTAGTGTATATATATAATTGTGTCGTGTGTACAGAGTAATTAATGCCTATATGCGTCTGCATAAAGAGTAATAAAGTAATGCATATTTGTAGAGTCTAAATCTTAACCGCTTAAGTTCGTATAGCTAGATGGTGTTGGGGGTCTTTTATTTTTAACTAAACTTATGCAAGGGTTAGTGTTTTGTTAATGAAAATGATCATCGGCGAAAGTAAAATTTTGTACTAATTCAATGGGGGGGAGGTATAGTTAATGAAGTGGTCTGATTATGAAGACGTATTTCTATATACAAATTCGAAACATAAAACTTTTTAAACAAATTAAAAATCGAAATAAATGGCCAAAATAATTAGTTGTTCCTTCTTAATAGATTCTGGGCAGGATGTAGCTGCGCACCTGTGTGCTGTAGCGCTGCCACGACGAGTGATAGCGTGCCTGATTTCTGGCATGCGCACGCGTGGCGCGGTGCAGCAGCAGCAGGACAATTAGGGAAAGTCCCAGGACAGGCGGCCAAGCAGGACGCAGGGCCATGGGAGCGGCGAGAGCAATCAGGGCCAGGATGTCGCCGAGATAATTAGGCTGTCGCACCCATCCCCACATACCGCTCAACAGCAGGCGGCTGCCCTGGTACGTGTGAATCGTCTCGATGTTCGCAAAGATCGGGCTCTGAGCGTTCAGTCGGTATTTGTACTTGTAGGCGCAGCTGTAGCGCTTCACCAGCAATCCCAGGCACAGGAGGGCGCACACACCGATCGGAGCATACCAGCAGGCGATGGGAACGCGCTGCTCATAGAAGTACTTGGTCACAGCCGTCAGCAGGTAGGGAGTGGCGGCATAGCGCAGGAGCAGCAGACAGCCATAGCCCTCATGCTGCAGCTCAAAGGACGAGCTCAAGTGATGCTCAAAGACGATGGCGTCCAGGACGTACAATAGCAGGCAGCTGGCCGAGAGCAAAGTGCCCGCATCGTAGTTGATATTGTTCCAGTAATACTTGGCCACATGCAGATAGACGTTGCCCTCCTGCTCGGCCAGCTGCGGCTTCTGGGGCCACACCAGCGTCTGGTAGATATAGCAGGCGGCATACAGCAGCGTACTCACTAGGGAGAGGCGATAGTAGAACTGCTTCCAATCCACACGTCCCAGCCACTTCGGATTCAGCTGCCTGCCCAGTGCAAAGTCCACCACAAAGCTCCCGCTCCTGCCATAGTCATTGGTCAGTGTCTGACGGAGTACATTGTACTTTGCGGTGTCCACGAGCCAATAGCTCCAGGCAGCGGCCACAAAGGCGGCGACCAGTCCGTAAATGCAGAAGCGTAGATAGTGACGCAGCACAAAACTCACAACCGGATACTTGAGATACTCGGCAATGCCGCCGGCAATCAGGAAAGTGGATGCCACCGCCAGCGAGTTGAACTTGTAGGTCTCCCGGGTGAGATGCACCCGGCGTCCGGGCAGCAGCGCCACCAGCAGAAACGCCACCACATGGTACGAAGCAAAGGCTGCCACCACACGCGGCTGGAACACTTGACGCGTCAGATAGTTCACGTCCAGCAGAATGCCTGGATTGAGATGCTTCAGCTGACAGGCATTTCTGGCCGTACAGCTCCAGGTGAGATAGTACACGGCAGTGGGCACCAGGAGCAGCAAGAGGAAGGCACCCAACCAGCCGCCAAATTCTTTCGGAGCCTTTAACTGGCGACAGGAAATTTCCGCTGGAGTTGCAGACTTTCTAGTGGCATTGAAGCTGCGGAACTCCTCCTCCTCCTCGAGCTCCTCTTCCTCGATATCCTCCTCGCCAGTGGAGTAGCTCCTCTTGGAGGATTTCTCATCATCGTACACTGATCTAGACACACTGCGACTATAACGACTGCCGCCATCCTCTGTATTGGTCACTGGCGTTCCGGCCAAGTTTGAGATGGTCTTCGACACCGATCGCCGGAGTCGCTCTGTAATGCGTTTGCGCAAGGAGTCTGTGTCCACCTCGCTATCGCCCTCGGCACGGATTTCTATGCGCTCCGAGGTGGTGGTGGTAGTTGTGGTCGAGCTGCTGCTTATGTAATTCCCGCTGTTCAGGGAGCTTGTGTTGAAGGATTTATTCGGGGCCCTGCTGGCTGTGTTGGTGGTCAGGGTAATGGGAAGACTGCTGCTCGTGGACAGACGCACGGGCGAAGGTACCTGGAGTAAAGAGAAGAAAGTGTGGGATTAGTTTGGAGTTTCTCAGAGGTTAAGGAGATTTGATATTTATGATTTCAGGGATTTACTATGGTGACTACTTGAATATTGCTTAATTCCTATGAGACAATTGCTTTTTAATCTTTAAACTTTAATCAAATGACCAAGTTCTGTCCGCGTTTTTATTTTAAAAGGCTTGTAAACACTATAATCACAAGATAAGCAGCCCCCAAGCCCTTGGAACTGATAAAGCAAGTACCCCCAACTCCCTTAAACGAATTGCGATTAAAAACTCACCTCTGGCACCTCGCGTATGGGCGTGCGAACCTTAATAGAAGCCTTAACGGGGAGCGACGTGGCGGTTAGCGGACCCACAGATGACCTGGGACGGCTGGAGCGTCGGGTGCGTGGAGCAAGGTCCGGTGATGGCGGTGCCTTGTTGCGCGACGGAGAGGCACGTGTCCGGGTGGCGGGGCCAGGGGCTGCGGTAGCAGCTGCTGCTGTGAGAGTCCGCCGGGTTACCGGTAACTGGGAGGGCTGTGTGGCCTGCAGGAGGGGAGCTCCTCCGGCGCCTGCCACTTCATCCGCGCGGCGCGGGCGTCTCAGACGGCGATCCATGACGATATGTAAACAGGGATTTCTTTAAATCCCTAAAAACAGTGAGCTGCGAAAGAATAACAACTTAAATTAGTGTAAAATTCACACGAAAAACCTTTTTCTATATATTAATATTTTCCCGCCCAAAGGACCTTTCTTTGTCACCAAAAAACGTGTTTGATTTTGAAATTATGGCAAGTATTTACTTATGTATATTTAATACTGTGCCGGCGAGTTCTATATTTTATTTATAGCCGCAAACGCACACACAAACCATAGAAGTTATTTTAGTATTTCTGAATTTTGTTTTTTTTTTGTTTGCGCGCCGAAAAGGAAAAGCGACGTCGCTGCCGCAACTGTACATTCAGCAGGCAGCGACGCTGGCAGAGCACCCCCCTCCCAACAACACAGTGAGGCTCCTGTGCTGCGCTTCAAGTTTGTGTTTTAAACAATCGCCGCTTTACTTTAAATAATTACACATTTTAAAACATACTTCTGGTTTACGATTTTAATAATATTACGTTCGCTGGCAGCGATAATATGCTGTTAATTCCGAAAAAATCACTTGATAAAAAAGACGCGCGTCTGCTGTCGGCTAGAGGTGGTCACGATATATATCGATACTAGGTATGTGAAAATGTATCTGAAGAAATACGTAATAAAACCACGTAAAGAGTTCATTACCGTATTTATAAGCCGTTGGATAAAATTGAACTATAGCTTGCTAAAATATTATTGGAACAGTTAATAGCTGAAACTAATATATAAATTAGAATATATAAATACAAGTTTAAGAAACAATATAACGGAATTAACAGCAATGCCGCTGTGACGTAAGGAAACTTCATTGATGGTACTATATTTGTTTGGGTGGAAAACTCTGATTAAAAGGTGCGAAACATTGCTAAGGGAAGTGGGTTTTCCTGAGTTTTTCCAAGAAATTGCATACTCCTTATGCCCCAGATGATTATCAACCCGACTTAAAAGAAGTTGGTAAAACCGACAATGATTTATGATAAGGTATTCAATACAACATCTAAGCCTGGGAGTTCTTTCCTGCGTTCTGTTTCGGTATTACGTGAACGCTGCCCTTCGGTCATACTGCTCCCTCACACATAACAAAAGGCAGGCGAAAAATTGTAAATTCTTACGATTTTGCCCCATTTTCCCGGACATTTACCTGTCAATCGAGAGAGCACTGTGAGTATAAGTCATACCACACACACAATACACACAAAAATGTGTCGCGAGCTAAATTCTGGTAATTAATTTGTTATGAAAAACGTCTCTCTCACCGCCGACTCCTCTCTTCGCCTAAACTAAAACTAAAACAACTGAAGGTAAACCCAAGGGGAAGCGAATAACGACGATTACAAAGGAATAAGGCAAAGGGAACAGCGGAAGAGGAGACTTCATCATGGTAACGCCGCAGTCGCCCACGCCCATGTTCAATGGCCTGGACGATGATCTCTATACGGAGGCCAAGTTTGCCCACGAAATTAACGACAAGATGCGCGTCCCCAAGCGCATCAAGGCCACCGGCGAGTACTCGGACGAGGATCTGCTGCTGTCCAACCAGAATGGGCTCATAAGCTCTTGGAATTACCACGACAAGATCGACATGAATGTCCCCGATCGAATCGTGGTCCTTGGACACAATCAGCACTTGGGAACGCGCTCGGCACCGCGTGAGATTCAGCTGGAGAACTCCATACTGCCCAAGAGCCCGTCGATTGGTCTGGTGCGCGTCCAGACGCCACCGCGTGTTATTACCCTGACGGATCATCACTTTCCCTCGGCTTCCGAGGACAGCTCACCCATCCGGGCGAACGGACACCATAATATGTACGGTGAGGATCTGGGCGATGAGGAGGATGACGACGAGGCGGGACACCCTGCCACACAGTATGTGCGGGCCAATGGAACTGCACGCATGGGCTTCCATGCCAACGATACGCACTCGGTGGAATCGGACTCGCAGGTGAGATTAAACTCGAGTTATTTGTAGATTTGACGAGCTGTTTGTAGGTAAGTGCACCGAGAGTGCGTTGTCTAGGGTTCAGGGTGCTAGGAAGCTCGGGTTTTAGGTTGTTAAAGAGCTTAATTTAACTACTATTTAAGCCTAACTTTTACTTTTTCTAGTTAAAATCGATACCCTAACTCTTCTTTACTTTATTTCCCTCGAACTTAACTTAAAATTGGTATTCAGTTCTATAGGCCTCCTTTATTTGTATTTGTTTTATTGTTTAACAAGCCTGTATCATAAAATTAACAATGATAAACAGACAGTACAGTATATCCATTAGTCATTGACCTTCTTTGTTTATCAGTGAAGCAGAATTCGATTTGCATACATTCTTAACATTTCTTTGTACATTTTCCCTATAGATAACAGCTAAATTTGAGTGTAAGGACGGAAATAAACATGGTTTACAGTACTTTAAAGTTATTCCTACAAAGTTCATGGCTAGTATTGGAAATATTCAACCATTTTCCAAACTTCGTTAAGATTTCCTTAATTACCTTGCTGCTATTGCACCCACCTTTGCTGTATTACCTATGATATGACGAAATTTAATCGGTGGAATTGTTAATAACGATCAGGTTTCGCCTGCCACCCATTGAATCGCTTGAGAGATTAACAAACTGCTGTGTTTATTGATGTCTAGTAGTGCTTTTACCAGCGATAAGGCCAGTGACTGACCTAATTCCTAGAGTTTATGAGGAAATTTCACTTTCACTCGCTCCCATCCTCACTAATCACTCGAGTAGCCGTGCCTCTCAGAACGATCCTCGCCCTCCTGCGAATCCTTTGGCCTCTTGGCGAAGGCCCTACACTTCCAGATGTCCACCTCGGTGGCCAGGCACTTGCGAAAATCAAAATCACAGAGGCCCAAGCTGTACGAGTAGCCCTCCTGCGAGGGCTCAAAGTAGTGCAGGCCCCTGTTGATCTTGATCAGCACGCCCGAGCTGAGCACAATCTTGCGATCGTGTAGGGTGTCGTCCATTTGGTAGTTCATCTGAATGTTGCCTCCGGCCAGATCATTCTTCATTTGCTGCAGGATCTGCAGTTGTTTCTGCGGCACCACCACATCGGATCGTGTAGTCACCCGAATATACTTGAGATAGCGACAATTCTTCACCAGAATCTCAAAGAAGTTGATCAGATTGCGAAAGTGGTGCGGCTCCGTGAGATTCGGCTCATTGAGATGCGCCTCCCGAACCCTGTCGTCGAGATACGGACCCAGCAGCCGCTGGTAGCTCTTGCCCCTGGCACCCCGCTCGATGCTGATGTGATCCAGCATACGACTCGCGTGCAGGTGACTCTTCACCTGATCCCTCAGCTGCTTGGCCCGCGCCTCGTACATCTTGAGATATTTGCCGCACAATTGCCTTCGATTTGGATCCGTCTCGGCCATTTCCTTTAACTTGAAGGTGCTCTCCTCGTAGAGGAGGATCGCCTCCATGATGTGGCCCGTCTGCTCGCACTTCAGGGCACTGATTATTGGCTCCAGCTTGGACAGCTCATCGCCATCGACATCGACATCTGCAAAGGCCAAGGGTGTACGGTTGCTGGCGGTTGTCATTATACAGACTGTAAATTTTGTTTTGGGTGTTTCTCAATTCGAAAATTTTGGGATATGTTGTATTTTTAATTTGAAGTTTATTTTTTTGATTGGGGAAAACCAATTTGACACAAGAGGAAAAGGCGGATGAATTTTGTAGTATACAAATATCTTCTTTTCATTTCCCATATAAGTATTTTATTATCAAATACTCTCCTCAAAAAAAAACTAAAAATGGTAGGAAAATCCATCCTGATCTTGATCTTTTATTAATCCACCCAATCTTCCTTTTATCCCCAGTTGACCACGGGCAGTGCCAGCAAACGCTCGCAGCATAACCAGCAACATAACAATCTGGATGCCTCGATGCTGTCACATCGCGAGGGCACCCCCATGGGCGAGCTGACGCCCCATGAGGAGATCCTGTATCTGAGACGCCAGCTGGCCAAGCTGAATCGCAGAGTGCTAAACATTGAGATCAACAACGAGCAGCGTACGCAGAGGGAGAAGATTGTGTATTGCCTGGGCCTGGCCTACTTCGTTCTCAAGACAATATTCTGGTTGAATCGCAATTAAATGGATGGTTAGGAGGACGAAGACGGTGCTAGGCCACAATTAACAAACACACACACATACACAATAGCCTATATATGGAAATCCCTCCCATTGGGAACAGCTTCTTTGGTTTAATTATGACTCTTCCCCCGTTTCCTTGATTTTTGTGGAAAGGCTCTGAGAGAGACTTTTTCGTCTGTTCGTTTGCCATACAACTTTCGTAGTCTAAGCTCGATAATAAATAAGCGCAACACCTTTCTGTTTTGTACACCCTGGAAAACCCAAAGCAAAGGCAACCCTACTTAATGTGTAAGAACCTGGCACCATTCTAAATTTAAGCTTTAATCTCTACGTGTTTCACCTGAACAACAGCCCCCGAATTCGATCATCCCCTTGCACTGAATAGATATTGTTTTAATCGGGTTGTGTTTATGTTTCTAGATCTGTTAATCCCAAAGTGAAGACAAGAAAGAACTCTAATGGTATTTTGTATGCGATATCCCATACGATAAATAGTTGAATATACATTATAATATAGAAAACTACAAATCCCACAAGAATCATTGCATTGATTTTTGCATAAAATTATAACTACCAGGAAGCGAAAGAGATCATTTTAGAGTGTAGCTATTGAATTCATGATGATATTTAAAATAAAATGTTTAATATACCAAAAAAAAAACGCTATTTCGATATTTTGTTTTGCTTGCTATAAGTTCTTAGATAATATAAATGTTGAGCCAAACATGTTGACAGTGAAAAGTGTTTCGCAACCAAACCACACTGAAAGCCGTTGAAGGAGTTTATACCCATTTTTTTCAAGAAAATTAAAGGGGTTACACCGTCAAAATGGTAGAAAATTGGACAAAATTTAGAGATCGAGTTTTGTATGCAGAAAAGTTCTCCATTAAAAACTAAGAAGAAAAAACCAAGCCACACTGAAATCCGTTGAGTTTAGGCGAAGTTACGATCAAAAAACCACTGAAGAAGTTCGCGATTTTTGAGTACCCATTTTTTTCAAGCAAATGAAAGGGGTTACACCGTCAAAATTGTAAAAAATTGGCCACAAATTATAAATCAAGTTTTGAATGCAGAAATGTTCTCCTTGAAAAACTAAGAAGAAAAAACCAAGTCACACCGAAATCCGTTGAGTTTAAGCCAAGTTACGATCAAAAAACCACTGAAGGAGTTCGCGATTTAGAGCCAAAAATGTACCACATTTTTTTTCAAGAAAATGAGGGGTTACATCGTCAAAATTGTTAAAAATTGTCCAAAAATTAGAAATCGAGTTTTGAATGCAGGAAAGTTCTCCATTAAAAACCAAGAAGAAAAAACCAAATCAGGCTCAAATCGGTTGAGTTTAAGCCAAGTTACGATCAAAAAACCACTGAAGAAGTTCACGATTTTTGAGCCAAATTTTTTTGGCCAACCCGTTTTTTCAAACAAAAGAAAGGGGTTACATTGTCAAAATGGTCAAAAAGCCGAGAAGCCCATTCGCTTTCTCCTTTAGGTAGTCTCTCTTGAAAATCAATAAAAGCAACATTTTTTTCAACGCATTTTAAAAAAATGTATTTATTTTATTTATTTGTTGGTTGTTCGGCTTCCTCATTAAATTATACATATAATTATCAATAAACACTACCGATTAAATGCAATTACATCTCTTTAGCTAACAAGACGTTTCACTTTTTTTTCATGCAAAATGACGAAAAGACCTGAGCGAAATTTCGTTTGTTTCATTTGCTGGTTCGTGTGTTCTGTGTGTATGTTTGTTTTGTGTTTGCAATACCGCACCCCCAGGGATCTCTACCAATTTCAGATCGTTTCGAGTATGAACATAATGTGGAGCCAATCGTATTTTGTTGTATAATTTTTATTTTTAATGGAATTATGTTATCGTTTACTTTACAATTTTTATATCCAAGATAAATTTTTTCTTCAACGCGGCGCCGGTGAGGGCCGCCGCCAGAAACGAAACAAAAGGGGGGGAAACCCACAAATATGTAAATTCCACCGCCCTCTCCTTGCTTTCTTCCTTCTTGGTTGTGTCCTCTATTTCTCTTTGTATATTTTGTTACGATAAAAGAAACGACTACACTATAAACTTAAATTCATAAATGTATAAATACAATTTAGCTTATTTCGTGATCGGGGTTTTTCTCGTATTGTTTCTGTTTTTTCTTACAACCACATCTCTTTGTGGTTGCTCTTGAGCAGAGAAGACGCAACGACGACGTTCTTCGTCCGATCTACTCTATTTAGAAATGAATTACAGAGGGACTTCGGGGTTGAGGCTGTTGATGGGTATTGTGTGTGTGGAGTTGCTGCTGCTTGTTTATTGTGTTATTTGTGTATGACTTGGTGATGAATTTTGGAGGGATGTGATCAAGAGCCTTGCGCTTACTCGCTCTCATCATCCTCATCCTCATCAGAGTCATCCTTCTTGCTCTTCTTCGATGGTTTTTTCGCTGGTTTCGCACGCTTCTTGGCACCGCCATTGGCAGCACTGCTGCCACCATTGGCCTCAAACTCTTTGACGGCCCGATCGTAGTCGTCCTTGGCCTTGGCCGCCTTGGCCTCCCACTCCTGTTGATTGGAAGAAGAAATTAGTTAGTGGGATTTCTTATTGTTTATGTGGTGTTTAGGTTACTCACCGACTTATCCTTCATTGCCCTCCATAATTCACCACCGCGCTTGGCCACCTCGGTCACCTTGATGCCGGGATTCTCGCGCTTGATCGACTCGCGTGCACTGTTGAGCCACAGCATGTAGGCGGAGAGAGGACGTTTTGGTTTGTCGGCCATCTTTAGATTGTGTTTTGTTTAAATTTGTTGATACTATTTAAAAAAGTTTAACAACTAGGTCTTATTGGCTTCGAGCTGTAATGGTAAATAAAGGTAACAATTTATTAGTTAAGGTGTACTTCTTAAGAGAACTTGGATAGTAGAATTTCTCTTAATTTTCTCTTTGCCTTTTCGGAATTATTCAACACTAACACTAAGCTACACTGGCAAAAACAAAAAATCAACATAAAATGCAAAACTGTACTTTTAAGCGAAAACTAATAGTTTAAAATCAAAAATTCCCCAAGCACACTTTAATTTAAAATGTTATGGGCACATTTTAGTTTTATTTTCACCGCGCGCCATGCTCTCTGCTTTTCGTGTACCAAAAGTAGCAACAACAGCAGCAGGGGAGGGAGACAGCAAGCCACCATCGACGCAAGCAATGGCGACTCAAAACGAGACAGCCATACATTGCCGTCCGTGTGCTCACCACACTGAAAAAATGCGCGCGCGCGCGCTGTCTCTCTTGCGATGTGTTCTATCAGCCTAAACGCGCGCCACTTAATAATTAATATGAAATTAATTGAACTCCTAGGCCAGAGTATGAATAAATGGGGAAAAATGCAATCGCTTGGCGAGATTATTAGGGCCTGTGGGGGAAGCAGACGGCTGCCACTGCGGCGAGTGCGAAAGGCGGCGAAATGGCAACACACACTTTTTCTGTATGCGATGACTGCCTATGTTGGCTTGGTACAGGCTGCGGCGCGCTCTCAAAAGTGGAAGAAAACGGAAAATGCCTTGGAAAAGGCATTTTGAGGTACAGGTTTTTCGGAAAAGACCAATTTTGGCCTTAAAATGCCGTATTTAACGCGGTTTAGTTGATATTAAGGCTTAAATACTCAACGTGCTTGTGCTTATGATTGTGTGTGTGCGACAATCGCTCTCTTAGACTCTCTTTATGTCTCTCTCTTAGAAGCACTGCCGAATGTAGTTTAATGAATTACTAAGCGAAGTAGGCACTTTTTAGTTGTTAATTATTAAAGATTTATTCAAGTTATTTTATTTTTTGACTGTTTGACTTTAATTTTCTGTTCACCAACCTTTGTCGCTTAGTTTCTGGAAGAAAACTGAACGAGGTGGCGTCGACAGCCAAAAACGAAGGCGGTCGCAGAGCACTCTCACGTACACCTCTGCCGCCGCGCAGTCGACGTTAGCAGATGCAAAAAAAAAAAATGCTTGGCGGCGGCAGATGTTCGCGAGAGCAAGAGACCGCGAGGGAAGTTGTGAGGTTTTTCGATTTTTTTTCAACTGGTAATTGGCTGAATTTACAAATTTTAACAGATTTTTTATTTTTTATAGTCAAAAACATAAACAAACAAATTAATTTTATGAAAAAGGCCAACGAAGAGAGCTGTACTTTCGGTGGACCCGCTCTCTCGCTCTCTGTCTCTTCCGCTCTCGAACCGGCGTATCAAAAGAGAAACGCGCTAAATGCCGAGTAAAAACAAATGCAGCAAAAGAATATCTTATATGAAAAACGCTGAAAAAGGCGCGCGTTTTGCTAGCGTCCAATAAACAATTGGCGTGCAATTGAAAGTTGAAAAATCGGCGTAGAAATAAATTGCGGTGGCGGCCATTTTGAGGCGACAGCTCACCAAAGAAGCAACGAGCAAAGAAAAGAAGTCGAAGTCGAAGCCAAAATGGCAACGCTTGCCTTTGCCGTTTGCTTTCTCCTCTCGATTCGTCGTGTGGTACAGCACAGCACAGCACACCAGCGCCTTCGTTCTTTTGCACGACCAAACGGCGTGGAAAAACTTTGATTTTCTGACTGAAATCGTTGATGGAAAAACTATGTCACTCTTCACTCAACTAAGCACCAAGTCCTTTTCATTCAACTTATTTTATATTCTTTGGCTTATATTTTGCACAATGTTCGGGCTACGATGGGCGGAAAACCAACCTTGTTCGTTTCGTGTTCAAATTAAACTGTACGGAACCAGCGTCTTTCTGCAGAACGAAAGCGAGTAGGTAGAAAATAAGCCGGACAGGCGGCGACGTTGGCGCCGGCAGAGCGGCTGCTGCGCTGCCGCATCCCCTTGTGTTGGTGGGAGAGTTCACGCTCTCTCCCTCTCTTTGACGACGACGACGAGCAAAACGGAGGGCGATAAATGGCATGTAAAAACAAATAAAACGCTAAGGAGGAAATGCGTTTGCCGCGATAATAGACCAACTAGAATTTGACTCAGATGAAATGCGTTTTCGAAACGCTTCTTGGGAGGCTGCCCACAAAATTCGCAGTACCTACAAATTTTCCTTCGTACACATACTAGCAAGAAAGGCCTTCCAGCGCTCGCGCTCTCAGCAGTAGCAGCCGCAGCAGTACATACAGCACAAAGCGACCGAGGGTCGCTTTTTATAAATGGCGCCAAAATTTATATGCCAAACAAAATTGTGTGCATAAAAATTATACTTTTTATATTTATGCTTAAATCTGAGATACCATCAAAATGTAATGCAAAAATGTATGTCTAACTTTTGTAAATATTTTGTATGGGTTTACGGCACATACCTTAGTAATAATCTTACTTTTACTTAAGTAATACTTTCATAGAGCACTGTGCTTTTACCATAGTTTGATAGTGATTTTAAATGATTGGGAAACAAATGGCTTTGTTAAAGCCTAGGATATTGTACTTCCGGTTAATCTTTAGTTTTAATATGTTTATAAATTAAATTATTTATTTTTATATCAGAAATATTAAGTTTTTCAATAATTTTTATTATTTAATTAATTATTATATGATATTAGAATTTCGATTTTAACTTTGTGCAAATTGATCGGTTATTGTATGAAAATTTGTGTGTAAAACTGTATGAATACAATTTTAAATGAACCAATTGCGAAATGTAAGAGTATACAAACTTCTCCGTGCCAAAGTTAGCATCGTTTCTTGTTAGTATAATTACTGATTTTAACCATTAGTTCAAAACTGTATTTTGTAAAATAAAAGAGTGCCTTTAATTTACAGAATTATTTACAATTTCTTCATTTAAAAAGGTTGTAGGTATTAATATTCTTCCTTAAATTAATATAAACTAAATTACGGGAACTGTAAACCTTGCAATAATCCTTATAAAATAAAAGAAAATCGTCAGTAACCGTTATGATTCGCACCGATTTATAGGCGGCAGATGCATAACAAGCATTTTCCCACAGCAAAAGCGTAAACAGCCTCCGGAAAATGGGAACAAAGGACTTGGCGGTAAAATAGATCCTGGAATTGTCGTTGCAGTTTTCCCTTCGCGGCCGAACAAAAGATAACGATGTCACGCGCTGTTGTTGCAAGGCCAAGATGCAATGGGAAAGGAAGGGAGAAGGAAGCCTTAAAAAAAAAAACAGAAAAACGGGCAGATGATAGAACCTACATACATAAATATGTACATTCATACCTGGAAACTGCATTCCTTTGAGCGCAAGAGGGGAATAAGGGAAAATTATGCCGTATTATTGCAAAACCCTCCTGTTAATATTACCGCTGTCCGTTAACAGCGGCTGTTAATTAGCCGCCTCTTTAGATTCTCGCGATCATTCCTCCATTCTCCTTCTTTATTCACATCAAGTTGCCCCAAGTGAACTAAAGAGAGTGAGAGAACGAGAGCGTGGCCGCCACGGCGAGAAAACGTGGAATCTGCATATAATTTCTATGATTCTCCAGATTTATTACAAACATTTACAAACATATGAACTGCAGTCAAGTTCTGATTGCACTTGGCTGCAGCAGTGACGTCACAGTTTATTGTTTTGGCCAGCTCTCTCTCGCAAAACGGACCTGCGCGGTCCCCTCTTTTTTTTCAGGCCCGTCTAGAGCGCCAGCAGCCGAAGCAGCAGCTACGAAAAAGCAACAAAGCACACAATCAGCAATTTTTGCAATCCGATTTGCATTGAAAATACTTTGGTTACGGGTTTGCTTCAGAAGGCTTTGTGTCTTGAAAACTTCATAAAATCGTATAGAATTTAAGATATAATATTGTGTTCCCATGTGTAATGAAAAGAAACTAGTTTTAATTGGATTCTCATTCCTGCGTTAAGATAGATTTTCGATTGGAACGGTAAATTCATTTCGTTTCTGCTTTGCTGCTTTGAAAGCAGGCTGGCACGAAAGCAATTCGAAAATCCAACAAAAAGCATCACATGAGCAAAATGACGAGAGAGCGAGGCCGACAGTGGGAGCAAAGCAAAGCAGAAGAGTAGAAAGCAACTTGAAAAGCGTCAGTTGGCGCTGAACAGTTGTTCGGGGAGGTTATGTTGCGTTTGTTCATTCTTGCCGAAGTGCTTTTTTCAGATCGGGTTCCAAAAATAAAAGCACTTCCAGAGATCCAAAGTTTTCCGTTATTATTAATCCATGTCCGTAATGCCGGGGGGCGTGGCCTTGCCTTTTCGCTTTTCCGATGAGCGCACGCTCAAGTTCGTGGAGCTGTACGGCCGGGAACCGTGCTTGTGGAACAAGCGTCCCTACTTGCGGCGAGCACGAAATGCCGCCTACCGGCGCATCCAGGCGGGGATCAATGCCGATACGGAGCCAATGGAATCATTGATCACCATCCAGGGCATCAGGATAAAGATCAAGAACCTGCGCACTAGCTACCACCAGGAGCTGAAGAAGATCCGTACAATTCCGGGCTATTCGCCCAAAGCTCCATGGTTTTCGCCGCTCCACGAGTTTCTCTATGAGTTCGTTGACACGGTAAGAATTCTATAAATATCTATGTAGTACATGTAGCAAAGAGCGGGATTAGAAAGAAGGTTAACGGATTCTTTATAAATTTGATTTGCATACAGCTGTTTAGACTGTTACTGCAAGGTTAAGTATTTCTGCCTGTTACTAACTAGTATAGCCTTTTTACTCTACTTTCTACTCTGAAAACCAAAAAATCAATCATAAATCAAAAATATTCATAAATCGCTATTTCTTTCCATATCTTTTCTTCCAGGCTGAGAAAAATTTGATGCCCGCTCCTCCGCTAAAGCGCTTGCAGATTCGCCTGACCAGACTTAAGTCTATTAAGCTCCAGACCGAGATTAAACCAGATCCTGAAGAGATGGATTCTATAGAGATGCCCCCGGTACCACCAGCTCCTTCTCTTTTCACTATCCTACCCCATCCCATGACCATAGAGCAACCACCAACTCCTCCGCCTTCGTTGGACAAGATATCTGAATTGATCCCGGGTCCAGCTACAGTTCAGATGCCACAACCCATATCGGGCGTCAGCGGCTCCATTTCGGAGAAGAGCGAAGCCATGGGAGGAGGACTGGCGTCTGTGGGTGGTTTAGGGCGAGGAACAGGACTAGGATTGGGAATGGGCTTGGGAATCCGTGGCGAGGATGAGTTCACTTTCTTCGGTTTGAGCGTTGCGGCCCAGATACGTAATATGCCATTGGATAATGCAATGGTAATTCAGTCGAAAATCCAATATATGATTTCAATGGAGCGTCGTAAGATTAACGGTCAATCCAACGAGGTGGATATGTTTAACTAAGAAAAGCAAGCCACAGTTGCTTGAACTTCTACAAAATCTGATGTGAAAAAGATATGAACAAAATTGATCTATAAACACGATCAGGTCTTTTAATGATGTTCCCAAGTTCCTTAATCGTTGTGCTTTTTGTTCAAGGCCAAAAACTGATCATGCATGAAATGTTTTTATTTGCATCTGAAAATCGAATATAAATTTATATTAGGGAGATCTCCCGACAAAGATTGAGGCACTGCTACCAAACGATCTTTTGTGCCTATATGACTCCCTACTGAGACAAGAGCTGCTTAACCTCCCTTATGAAGGCTAGCAGATCTTCCGCCGAGGCTTTTCTGATTTGAAACTATGCTTGAAACTGAGCTTCCAAACTTATTGTTTTTTGAGTCATACATAGCATCAAACTAAGTTTAAGTTTATTAACTCTGAAGTCTTAAGATGAAATACATTCTGAATAGATACATACATATCTTGTATTTTGTAAATATTACATTTTAATAGTAATTAACTATGTTATTTAACTCAATTAAATTGATGTCCTTAATATTTATGGTGTATTTAATTATTTATCCGATTATTTTGCTAAGTTACGATCATATACAGCGCCAACTGTTTCTATTTTGCTGGCGCTCACTGTGCAGCCGCCGGAAGAAAGCAGAAAAGCAGAAACTCGGAGCAAAACCGTACTGTACCAGCACCAACACAACGAAACGGCACCGCTGCTTGCTGCTCGCTGCCTCTGCCGACGTCGACCGCAGCACTCGGCCTTTCTCCCTCTCTTTATGTCGCTGTCAATCTCCCCCAAGTACTGGTGTAAAATACACGGTTGTGTAAATTACGCGTAAATGATGTAATGCGTTATGTATGTTTGGGAGATGCAAGCTGTGTATGTGCATACATATGTTCATCTGCAGATATAGTTCGCTGGGGGATATATCTTTATATTGGGCGATTTGGGCAATTCTCAGCAGGCATGACGCATACATACACACAGACACAGAACGAGCGAGAGTGTGTGTGGTGGGCTCATTAAATGCCCAACGGAGAGAAAACTGAGACTCGGAAACCGGACGACGACAGGCGACACAACAAAACGCATAGCTGTTATTGTTTTTGTTGTTGATTATCAACTCTTGCAGCGGATTTTCGCAACATGTGAAAATACTCTAACGGAGGATACCCTACACTGGAAGTCTGGCTTGGGGACTAGCACAGAGGCCTAGTCCTAGACATTCACATCAGAATGATGATCCTTTCCTTGAATTTTAGACTGAAAAGTAACATATAATTTTGTAGCATACTTTTTAACACTGTTCCAATGGTTTTGATTAATATAAAAATGAGCTAAAATATTGTAGAATATCATACACGATCGCATTTTTCATAACTTAAAAATTATCTGTGTTTTTAGTAATACTTAAAAAGACTAGGGGGCTTAACAATTTGAAAATGTTATTGAATTTTATTAGATACAAGGGTCTTAGGCTACAGAAACATGAAACAATTTAGAGTCGGATCGTGTTTTTAGCTTATTCAATCAAAATTGTCTCAAATATCCACTTATCATCAAAGTGGACTTATGTTTATGCGACTCAACAAATGTACAGCTGTGTTCAATGAAATAGCAGTGCTTACGACCTGCACTTTAAAGATGGGAAAATACTATTACAAACACTATTTTGAAATCAAATTTTTTCATAAAGGCTTAGTGTATTCAATTCTTAATAATACAACACTTATTTCATTTGGATAACTTAAATACTTTAGAAGATATAGCTAATAACAGA
>VNJV01017506.1:2017-28307 GCA_008042635.1 Drosophila nikananu
CAAAACATTCCGACCTACATACCGAATTTGGTGACTCTAGCTCTTATAGTTGCTGAGATCTAGGCGTTTATTGATTTATTGATTTTATTGCATTGCAGGGGAGTGGGAGGGAAATTTTTAAATCTGAAACAAACTTGATCTGCTTGCAAAACATTCCGACCTACATACCGAATTTGGTGACTCTAGCTCTTATAGTTGCTGAGATCTAGGCGTTTACACAGACGGACAGACGGACAGACGGGCAGACGGTCAGACGGACAGACGGACAGACAGACATGGCTATATCGACTTGGCTGTTGATGCTGATCAANGACGGACAGACGGACAGACGGTCAGACGGACAGACGGACAGACGGACATGGCTAGATCGACTCGGCTGTTGATGCTGATCAAGAATATATATACTTTATAGGGTCGGAAATGCTTCCTTCTGCCTGTTATATACATTTGCACGAAATTAATATACCTTTGTACCTACGGTACATGGTATAAAAATAAAAAGAATCTATTTTGTCTACACTACATGATGATCCAATACAACGTGGTCATACAGGCATTTTAAAAATCTTGGCCGAGGTCAAAAGACATTATTACTGGAAAAATATGAGTAAATACATAAAAGAGTACGTAAGAAAATGTCAAAAATGGCAAAAAGCAAAAAAAAAAAACAAAGCACACGAAGACCCCAATGATAATAACTGAGACACCTGAACACGCTTTTGATAGAGTGATAGTGGACACAATTGGTCCACTACCAAAGTCAGACAATGGCAATGAATATGCAGTCACTCTCATCTGTGATTTAACCAAATATTTAGTTACCATACCTGTACCTAACAAAAGTGCAAACACGGTAGCAAAAGCGATATTTGAGTCTTTTATTCTGACGTACGGTCCAATGAAGACGTTCATTACGGACAGAGTATAATAATTCAACATTTTAATAAGTTACATAGCATAGAACCAATATATAATACAGATGATTACGCTAATGAAAGTAAATATAGGTTAGAAGTAGCATATGCATAAGTGAAATTGTGACTTAAAAGTAAATACAGTTAGAAGTAGGAGATAAAGTTTTATTAAGAAATTAGGTAGGTCATAAATTAGACTTTAAATACACAGGGCCCTAAAAGATAGAAAGCATAGGAGATAATGATAATATTACGTTACTTACTAATAAAAACAAGGAACAAATAGTTCATAAAGACAGATTAAAGAAATTTCATTCATAATCGATTTTACACTTATATTTTTTTATACCATGTACCGTAGGTACAAAGGTATATTAATTTCGTGCAAATGTATGTAACAGGCAGAAGGAAGCATTTCCGTCTTGAGATGGTGGTGGTTTTGCAAAGAGCGAGTTTGTTTACATTTCTCTAATAGGCAAAAGTCGCAATAGGCAAAAGTGGCGATATATTTTGGTACATGGTATATAACAGTCGTTCACGAACGACTGTAGCTTTCTTACTTGTATTTTTCTTAATCCTTTATACAAAACAAAAATTATTTGCATTCATTAATTAAAATAACTTCACTATCTTACGTTATTTTTCAAAAGGAGGGAGATGTAGTAAGAGCCTATGTAATATTAAGAACATTTAAGTACAATAGTACTTACAGCATACAAACACATAGCAGCACTTTGTTGCTAAGTTTATGCAACGAATAAGGCCCAAGGCGGATGTAACATGATCGTCCACTTGAAGGCTACAAAGTATAAGTGCATGGTCATCGTCAACGCAGTATGAATATGGGCAATTCCATGATGTCGCACGGGACATTTTTACGCTTTTAAAGCAAAAAAAAGATACAATTAAACCAATTTAAATTTTGCGATTATGTTTAAATTATTACTATTCCATAGCTCTATTATTGGTGAAAAAGTTGAATTCGGTCAACTTTTCATTTTCAAGATAATTGCAAAAAACTACCGGTGTCGCACGGTACAAGAAATGGAAGAAAACCAAGACTTTCGCGTGGAATTGCCAATATACTCTTATCCAGACAGATAGAAAGAAATATGTAAATTCACCGGAGTGTTAATACACTTTTACTGGAGTATGTAAGTATGTGTAGTTATGTATGTAGATCCATATGTACAATTGGAATGCAAGAAATAAATTAGATTAATATATGTATGCAAGTGTGTCGATAAGCACAGTTGGAGTTTAGGGAGCAAAAAAAAATTAGTATATACGTAGGTAGATCGATAAGCACAGTTGGAGTTCAGGAACCGAAATAATTTGCGGGAACTGGGAATAAGTAATTATATACATGAAGCAGAACAAACGATGGAAACCTTCTGGACAAAGGAAATGAAAATGGATATGGCGGTCGGCAAACGGCTTACACTAGGAAAATGACGTCGAATATATGTTTGTACTTAGATGTCGAAAAATACTCCTCGAAGATCCGTCTGAAAGGACCATAAAGTGTAGAAATGGACATCGCTTGCATGCTGGGGGCCGAGAAATGTTGAGGATTAATTGCCTCCTAGAGTAAAAAGCATAGGTTCGAGTTTTAAAGTTCTCTTCTAGTTTATAACTCAAACAGCTAAAAAGGCTAGATGTCGGTGTTCGTATATCTTATAAAAATAGAAACTCGGAATGTTAGTTTGGCCAGCGGTCCCTCAAGGGAAAAGCTTCCTCTAGAATAAGAGAGTGGGTGGATTCCCTATCCCGCTTAGCGACGCCTGGATCTGGCAAACGAAATTGACGTTAGCAATTGTTATCACAGCACATTTTTATTTAGAGGAAATATGGTGAATACGTAGCAAATTCAGAAATTTGTAGATTATGCTATCAATGCGATCGAGTCCTGGAGCTTTCTGGAAAGTAATTTTTGAGTATGAATGTAAGCTTCTTCTGGACTTACATGTTGGATCGGTATTGCATCATGGGAAGGCCCGTGATTCTTCATCCTCACAGCTCGCGAGGTCAAACGGCTGATTGCGTTTTTGTAGTTCGTCCGCAAAAGCTAAAAAATCTCGGAGTTAGGCCTGCACCATGTATTATGTGGTTAATAATCCATGTAGGTTTCTAAAAGATGAAGCTGTTCAGGTTGGTGGGGTGCGTGTTGAAAAACATGTGATCAAAATATTTGTGCTTGGTTTCAAACAGAAGCTTTTTAAGGTCGCTCTCGGCTTGAAATCCCTTTTTGCCGACTGAATCTTGAATCTCATATATCTTTAATGAAGAGATGTTTTTAACCTTACCTGGTCCATAACCTCAAGATTTCAAGGAGCCTGAGGTGGGTTTGAGGAGTTTAAGAATTTTAAGGGCCTATTTAAGGCACCAGCCGATATATTCATGTATATCAGATATGTTCCTAATTTAGAATTAATTATCTAATCTGAAAATATACGAAAGATATACGAGGAAGTGACTACTGGCGTGCTGCCAGATTGTTTGCCTGCATGCGTACTAAGTGGGTTAGTATTAAGGTTTTTAGTTTGGCGTTATTATGTACAAATCGTTATAATTTGCACATAGGACTCTAAAGGGTTCATGCAATTCAAAAGATGTCCTACAGTGGCGCAGAACTAAAGGAATATAGGATCTTGTATTTCTACTCGGTGCGTGAAAATTTAGCTGACCCAACAAGTCAGCACTTTCCACGTCACCGTGGATAAGGTTAAAAATGAAGGTGACGCCAAGCATGGTTCTACGGTTTGCTAAAGAAGGTAAGTTAATTAGAAGGAGTCTTCTAGAGTACGAGGGTAACCTCTGGTTTGGATCCCAGTTCAAACCGCGTAAAGCGAAAAGTAAAAAGTTCTTCTGAACTGACTCAATGCGTTTACTGTGGACCCCATACTGAGGGCTCCAGACGCAAGATCCGTATTCTAAGATAGGACGAACTAATGAAATATATAGGGATTTTGAAACATTGGGGTCATTGAATTCTTTCGATCACTGTTTAATGCAACCAAGCACACCTCTTTATTCACCACGCACGAAATATGATCAATAAAGGCAAGTTTAGGATCTAGGCGGACACCCAAATCATCGACTATAGCGATTCTTTCCAAAGAGCAGCAGTTCAGCGTGTAAGTCGCAAGCTTGGGAGCGACACGGGGGAATGTCATTAGCTTGCATTTGGAGCCGTTTAGGTTTAAAAAGTTTATGCGGCACCATGTTTGAAAATTATTAAGATATGTCTGTAAATCAGATTGGCAGGAAGCGTCCTTATATTGCACGCAAAGTTTGACATCGTCCGCGTCATAAGTACTCTGGAGTTGATCAGAACTTTGGGCAGGTCGTTAATAAATAATGTAAACAACAGGGGACCCAAATGGCTCCCTTGCGGGACGCCAGAAGTAACCCTGAGAACATTGGATAAAGAATTTTTAAAGAGGACCTTTTGCGTTCTGCCATTCAGATAACTTGAGATCCTACTGAGAAGATCAACCGGAAATCCTATTAGATCGAGTTTCCGAAATAGGAGAAAATGGTTAACATAGTCAAATGCTTTACTGAAATCAGTATCGATTTCTCTTATGGAAGCCCTTAATTATGAAGGAAGTGAGCTCCAAAAGATTAGTTGTCGTTGATCTCCGCTATAAAAAAAATTGAGAAATAATTGATCTACCCAGAGCCTGCAAATAAGGAGTTATGTTTTTCTCGAATAGTTTTGGTTTGGCCGACAACTTATAGATTCCTCTATAGTTGCTGGCATCCGATTTGCTACCTTTTCTGAGGAGAGGAATAACAAATGATTTCTTCCAAATAAGGGGAAAGTGGGAGGTTTCTAAGGACAAGGTAAATAATTTTAAAAGGGGATTGCACAGGGCGTATATTTAGTATATAGCCCCGATTTTTTTATTTTTAAGATGACTCAACTCTTTAGTAAACCAAGGAGGCTTATTTGAGGTTGGCGGATAGTATAACGGAACACATTCAGTAAAAAAAGAACTCATGGCACTGTAAAAAATATTCACATGTATAAATAGGACCAATTAAAATCTGAAATAAAGTTGTTCAACCGTTGAAAGTCCGTCTTGCGAAAACAAAGAACTTTCTTGGCTGGACAGTCAGATATATTCAGCAAGTCAGTCCCGATGTCGAGAGTCACATCGAAAGTAGGATGATAGGGATCTTCGGGAAGCGTCAAAGGCGCCACCCTGGCTAAACTGACTCTTGCCGGATCTGAGACAAAACAGAGATCAAGCAAGCGCTCTAGGGAATTTCGTACATGGTTGACTTGAGACAGCGAAATGTCGATCAAGCCAGCAATAAAATCGTGATGTGTGGAGGTAAAGAATGAATTAGTCGAATTATTTGAGTACCAAATAGCCCCTGGAATATTAAAATCACCAAAAACTACTAAATGATCCTTATCCGAAAGTCGATTGAAAACCATCTGGATAGCGGAGAGATGGTTCCAATAAATAGGTAGTTCTGACATAAGAGGAATGTAGGAACAGGTAATGAAAATGGAGCCATTGACAGATAGCATCACACAAAGGAATTCAACTTCGTTGAACTCCTCGAAAGTTATTCATTCCGACGCGAGGCTGGAGTCCACTGCTATGAGGACACCACCGCCACGTCTGTTAGGCCGATCCAGCCGATATATAGTGAACACAGCTGGAAAAACTTCGCAGCTCAGAATCTCCGGCTTTAACCAGGTTTCTGTGCAAACGAGAGACTATCAGAATACAGTTTAGGAAGCTTACTACGTAAGCCTCTTGCATTCTGATAGGAGATAGAGAAAGAAGTTATTAGTTGTTTGGAGCGGATATCGTAGAGGGCGCAGTGGTTTGGTCGCCCTGGGAAGACTTATTCCTACAGGCTGCCGTTTCCTTTTCTTAGCCTCGAACTCCTTAACGACAAAATATTCGGGCCAGCAATTGGTAGCGCATATTGTTTTATTGAGCTCATTAGGAACATTTATTTTGAATGATTAAATATCCCTTGCATAAGAAATCTTAAATTTTTCTACCTTTATTTTTATTTTTTCGACACTAGTTTTGCCTTGGATATAGGCGATGACATCTTCAGATGTCTGTGTGTTTCGTAGGTGGTATTGCCAATATCGGTCGGTAGTCCGGGCCTGATACCCTGAACAGGTAAATTGACTGGGCTTTGAGGGGTCAGTATTTGAGACCCCCCCAGGGGACAAAACGGATATCACCAGGGGAACAGACACTCCCGCAACACATTCGGGTACCGAATCTTTTTTACCACTAGATCTCAGGTAAATTGACTGGGCTTTGAGGGGTCAGTATTTGAGACCCCCCAGGGGACAAAACGGATATCACCAGGGGAACAGACACTCCCGCAATACATTCGGGTACCGAATCTTTTTTACCACTCGATCTCAGAACTTTTTGACTTGATTCTGAGGTCGAGGGCTGTGTCGAGAGAGGCTGCTGTTGGGAGTCCGCCGCTGGTTTTTGAGATCCGCCTAGATGCTGCATTCCAGCTGCGTTTTTTTTGCGCCTAGGAGACTCATTGAATAGCTTGAGGCTATTAAATTGAGTATCCAGCGCCAAGAACATATCTTGAGTTTTACGAAAACTCAATAATATTTCCTTAAAACCGCCCTTGGTTTGCCGCATAAAAGACGACATTTCTCTTTCAACGTTGCGACAGGCCTCACAGCAGTAACGTAAACCGATGTTTCTTCTTATATCGTCTACCGCCCGTCCTGAAAAACCAGCACACTTGGCGTGCACTATGTTTTCGCACAGCCAGCAGCCGATTATAAGATCATCAGCAGTAATAGCCTTTTTTCAGGTTTTAGCAAAACAGACAATAGCGAACATTATGGGAACTTACCACTGCACCTTTAAGTATGAATGCAGCTTCACAGAGAGAGAGGGAGAACGAGAGAGCGGGTAAGCGGGTAAGCGGGTAAGCGGGTAAGCGGGTGAGCGTGGGAGCGACCTTAAAGTTTAGCTGTCGCGACGGTGCAAACTAAACGGAAAAGGCGGAAAACGGAAAAGAGGAATGCCAAAAAAAATGCAAGCGAACACCGGCAGCACAACTAAATGGCGAAAATAATAACAATTAATTATACAAAACATAATAGCTGCATGCACACGAGGTGAACGGGAACTTTATTAATCACAAAATAAAAATTTAAATAAAAACCCGGTTGTTTTAATCCAAAAATTAACACAAAACGAGAGCGCAAGAAAAAAAACACGTCCGTTCACTTAGGAGAGAGAGAAAGGATAAGTTAGGACATTAAGTCTGTCAATGTTATTTCTTGAAATCTAAGTTAAGTAAAATCATCGCATAGTATTTTATCGGAGCCAGAACTCAACCGGAATACTATCGCAGAACTAGTTCCACTGCCAGCACTAGTACTAAGTGCGATTGCACGGAGCTAGTTTAGTAAGAGCGAAGCCGAACAGACGTCAGAGCCTCGTAACTAAAGGATTCAGAGCAAACTCAGGAAGTATGGGCACAACTCGGTGACCTAGAAAGGCGGTAACCGGTCCGGCGCCTCCCCACGTCGCCAACGCAAGTTCCGGGACTGTGTGCCGGAGAGAATCCGCCCGGCAGAGTCAACGTACTCGGCAGAGCCACGATCACCCGGCAGAGCCAGCATCCTCAGCAGAGCCTCGATCACCCCTAATTTCGACGGACCATACAGAGTGGTCGCTTTCCCTTCCCCGAACGGGTCCCGAATCCGCCTAACAGGCGGTCGGAAGGGGCGTTTTACAAACATTGGTGACTTAAAAGAGTTATATTCCTCTTCTTACACAGATGTGCACCGACGCCGAAGATGACGATGTAGCATAGGACGACCACTGGTGTCAGGACGAAACACCTCAGACTTCTTACCGCAGTGCACGGATTCCCCCGGCGACCGTTGCGCGTCAGGGCTCTACTCATATTGCTCGCGTCCAACCGGGTCGTATGAGTAAGGAGCCTATGATCCCGCGACCGCAGTGGCTACGATGAGGACGAGCTTCCGACCTCACATTGAGCACCTACACACCAAACAACATTATTCCACTACCGTCTAGTGGCCCAGTGCCGCGTACAGTGGACAAAGACGACCAACAAAACCAAGGACCAAGACGATGGACGCATGTCCCCAAAAGGCCTGATCTGGGATTTCCTAAAAGAATGGGATCCCTTTGCCTCCACCAGAGGGAACATTTTTTTCGTTCCCCGAAGTGAGGAGGGGATGTAACGACCCTGGCGCTGCACTATGGCCGGAAAGATACAGATACGTTGCAAAAATCAACTTTTTCATGAAAACGGATCGTAAAACTTGTTATTGCATTCGACAGGTAACAGTTCAAAAGGGTTGGTTCCAAAAAATGATTCAAATCGGTTCAGTATCTTAGAAGTTACACGGGTTCAAATTTGAACTTTTTTTTGGTTGCAAAAAATTTAGTTCGTTTTTTAGAAAAATTCTGACTTTGCGGCTTATTTTTGGCTAAACAATGTAACCAACCGGCATGGTTTTGGTCTCTATGGAAAGGGACATCAAATCCCGGTAAAACCCAGGTAGAATGAAATTTTTTACCAAAGTACTAATTTTGCACCTATTTTTCAACTTTGATGGAATGTCAAAAATGAGAATACACGAGAAGATGGGTTTGGCGTATGAGGTGTTGTTCTTGAATATGTCCTTTATCATATTCAAAAGAGATCGGCTGCCCCAATCTGCCCCTAAGAAATTCCAAGGCAAAAGATAATTTCAACTCAGCGTAAAAAACGGGCGGTTTCGAGCAAATTCTGCTACAAGCGCAGTACGAAATTGTATGGCGGGCATTCATTTTTTCCTGTATTGGCGGCTTGTTTTTCGATTCCTGACTTTGTAAGGACTTTTAATGACTTCAAATGAATGTATAATGATTAAATATTCTTCAAAAATATTAAATGATGTAAAATTATCTGATTACTTTGAACAAAAAGTGCAAAACTAATAAAAAATTTATCAAAAATGACAAAATTTGAATTATTAAAAAAAAATTTTTTTATTCTCTAAAATATATGTTTATTTTGTTTTTAAAACTTTAAATATGCACCATATTTGCATTTTCAGAGAAAAAAAAGTGAAATGTACATTTCGAATTTGGATAAAAATTGAGAAAACTGCCTCAAAAAACATTAATTTTCGAGTATAAAATCTACTATTTATCACACCATAAAGTATGACCACTCAATCGAAAGGTATTAAATTTACCTTTCATATAAAAAAAAATTATGAAAATATCTCAACTGGTTCAAAAGTTATGATTTTTGTATAGCAAAAGTATCTAAACTGCAACTGTGCGCTGGGTAGCAAAAACTCCATTTTTATATTTCATTTTTCTATCTGCGAGATTTATTACATACTAACATTTACATACTAAATTACATACTTAATACCATATTGGTACAGGGTCCTAAGTTCATGAAGTCTACCCCATTGTTATTTAGATTTAAGTCAGGACACGGAGTCCACTAAAACATTTATCTCAAATAATTAATAATAAGTGGTGTGGAGACATTTTTACTTACAAGAGAGGCACGACTAGCCTCGTATGACGTGTTGTCAAAAGCTATTGAGATGTCTAAAAAGGCACCTAGTGCTATCTGTTGAGCGCCAAAGGCATTTTCAATAGTTGGTACCAGCTTGATACGCATATTGGTACCTGTTAAGGGGAAAATGCTTGAAATTCACCACCTTGATGTGCTGGTCGATTATCTTCTCCATAGTTTTAAGGAAGAAGGAGCTAAGACTAAATGGTCTATATGACTTGAGCAATTGAGATTATTTCTTCCCTACTTTTGGGATAAACACGACTTTTACTTTAGCCCAGTTACTTGGTATGTGTCCAAGCAGGCGACTAGCTCGAAATAGACGGACCAGGGGGAGTGCGAGGTGGTGCAGTCCCCGCTGCAACAAGCATGGATAAATTCCATCTGGTCCAGGGATTTGTATCGGATGAAACTCTGTAGAGCCCATTGTACGTTATTTTGATGAAACAGTCTATAGGGCAAGTTTCTAGCATGGTGTGGGCTAATGTGGGGTTTCCCTACCTCAGTCCAATTGAAGTCTGCCACCATAGCCACACACAGGTTTGGGCACACTGGTGCCTCACTGACTGAGATTGGTTCCTCCACAGCTACGCACCCTGGAAAGTAAGTAGCCAGGAGTAGGCTGCTCGTTTCCTTAGGGTGGTTCGTGTATGTTCCATCTGGCTTTTTCAGCGTGCAGATGCCGTTTGAGTGGTCTTGGAGAGGGCTTTTTGTAGCCTGGCAGCTTCAGGGAGAGATGAAACTTGCCTGTTTTGACCTTCTCAGCTCTTTATTATAGAGCGTTAAAGCCTATTTGTAGCAGTCCCATGTGTTCTTCCCTCTTTTCGCTTTATTGAAGTGCCTTCGCGAAGTCTTTTTGAGATCGTCAAGGCTTTTATTCTACCAGGGAACAGCCCTTCTGACCTTCCGTTGTAGAGATTCGATTGGAGACATCTGAGGTGTCTCCAAGTGTTGAAAGAAGTAGGGGGAGCGGGACAGGACATCAGTCTGCCCTCTTGCGGCCATGATTAGTGCCTAGAAGGGCCTCCTCCCCCGGTGTGCGCCTCGCAGACTTGGCTACGCGCCCGGTGCCTGTATTGGTGCGCCCGGTTCCGCACGTGCGACCATTGAGTGGAGGGCGCAGGATCTTCCGCGGTACTGCGGGCTCCTGGGCCACGACGGTGCCCTGTGGTGTCAAGGCGGCCGTAACAGGAGCACTGGCCTTGGAGCAGGTGGGCTTCTCCGCTGAAGGAGCGAAAGCCTCCACCTGTTGTTTAGGCTGCATGCCGGCCTTTGGTTGTAGTGTAGTCGTGCCCCACGCAAAGTTTAGCTGGTGCCCCAACGACTTCAGCCGGTTGTCCAAGTCTAGGTCAACTGTCAGAACGGCTGTGTTCTGCCTTATTTCGCGGTGCAAGACACGAAAGTCTCTCACAGTCTCAATGAGGTTTAAAGCCTCTGCCGTTCACATTTCCGCACTAGGGAGCGGAAAGTAGCCGATGAAGACAGCGGCACGTGGAGCCTCTGCTCCAGGGATCACCTTGATGTGGGCGTCCTTCCACAGCCGGAGCTTGGGCACTTCCGTGCTTAGACACTCGGCTGTCCGCGGTCCCGCACGTCCCGCTCATCACCGCGGCTTCACAGAGCCGTGTCTTAGGGCCATTACCATCGAGAGAAAGTCGGACTGAACGGTGCTTAGTTGCTCCGTCGTCAGCAGACTATCTGGATAATCGGCAGGGTGTATAGGAGGTTATGACACCGACTTGGAGAGGCTGCTAACGTGTTGCTTGCTCAGCCACAGTTGCGGCTGACGGAGGCTAATGGAGCTTCCGTGTCAGGCAATACGCTTGCATTGTCACCCTTCGTGTGGGCACTGGGTGCCGCGGTTCTTATCATGACCCTCTTTGTCGACACCTCATCTGGGGTCGTGTTGGCCGATCTTCCACGTTTCCCGATCGCGCCACTCTTGCTGGGCACTGCCCTTGGAATGTCCAGAGGCTTCTGAGCGAGCATTTTGGCCTCCTCCAAGGGTATGCCGGCGCCCGATAGAGCGATCCGCTTAGGTTTGTCACCCTTGGGAGAGGCGAGCAGGGTTTCTTCCTCTTCCTTGGTGATGTTGTCGGTGCCAGAACCTTGTAAACAGATGTGCATGGCTCCTTCGGGCTCCCGAATCGATGTCAATCGATTTGGGTGTGCTGGAGCGCCCGGTTTCAGTTATACTGTTGTTGGTCTCCATATGTTGGTCCCACGAGTATTGAGGAAGGAAGTATCCCTCGGGGCAGAGCCTCATACTCCGAATCGGGCGCTTATACGACTGGAAGTGCCTATTGTCTAATAGTGTCTGAGGTATAGCTTCTCGAGCAGTTCAATCGAACGCAAGAATGCGATGATGTCGCCTGGTCGAAGAGCCCCCATGTCCTGCGTGGGAGTGTAAGGCCCCCCAAGTGGGCCGACCTCAACCGACCGATAGCTGGGCACTCCTCAAGTAGGTGTAGCGGAGTCTCTTCTTTTTCCAGACAAAGTCTGCAAAAACTGCCCTATCTTGAGATTATGCAGATGCTTGAGCTGTCTGTAGTGCCCGTGACTATTCGGAGAGATCCGTTGCTCAACTCGAAACAATCCTTGGTCCTCTTACTGTTATAGTTAGCTAGCAGGAGAAGTCATCACAAGCAGTCATGAGATCCACACGACTGCTCTGGTTTACGACTCCTGGGCCTATTCCATAGAAGGGTTCCGGATAATAAAATTGTGTACTCGCAATAAAACAAAAACGGTTCATCCGATCATCAAATTTATTTTTTCATATTAAAATACAATCCTTCCGGTTACTTATGGAATACAAGTTCGTTCAAATGGCTGCCTCGGCTGGCCTTGCAGTACGCCATACGGCCGACCCAATTTTTTAGGACATTTCCGATTGTTTGCGACTGTATTTAAAAAAAAAAGTTACGTGGCGGACCCTGTTCACAAACACCTACACATTCGCTCATTCTCCCCGCGCACACAAGCCACGCACTCAACCACTCACACCAGGCACTCACTCAAGCACGCACACCGGGCACTCACTCAACCACGCACTCACGCAATCATGCACACGTATTACTCACTCAAGCCCACACCGGCACTCACTCAAATGCGCGCGAAATAACCCACTCTCACGTTAAAACACACTCAAACATCAACGAGCCGCAGAGGGAAAGAATAGGAGAGACAGGGAGAGGAACCGCCGATCACCAACAAAGGCGTCGGCACTCGCCAGGGGACCCAAGCAGACGAACACTGTACCGTCGGCGGTGGAAAAATACCTCGCCACTGACGAACGCCGGGAGAGCAGCGACACATCCTTACATACTTCAGTGGAGATCGGAATTACTGTGCCCCCAATGGCTATGAGCAACAATTGTGGTTTCGATATTCAACCCCATGTCTCTGCACCAGTCTAAGCTGAGTCTTAGGCCCAGTGAAATCCTGTCCCAAAATGTGCTCTCAAAGTTGACTTTACAGATTAGAGTGATGTCATCGGCATAACTTTGACATTCGAACCCATTTCCTGTAAGTTTAACTAGCAGCTCACCCACTTCGACGCTCCGGAGTAGTTGTAGTAGGAACTAATAATAGTAACAAACATAACATAAAAACATAACAAAAAGGATAAAATTACAATTTAATTAACAATGGAATTAAAACATGTTTTTGGCTACTGTGGGAGTACTCGAATTCTTTGCCTCCCTCTTGTCCAAAGGTCGTCGGATTAGCCAATGCAGTTGCCAGGTGGTTGGTGTGGGCCTGAAGCCGATCGTTGTAGCGACTTGAATACCGATTAATCTGCTCTCTACCTAAGGGAATGTTGAGGTCGTTTGCAATGTCAACATTTCTTGCATACCAAGGCGCATTAGTGATCATGCGCAACGCTCGGTTTGGAACCCTTTGCACTGTTAGAGTCGGAGGCCGTACCCCATATCTGGACGCAATAGGTCAATGAGGGGACCACTATCGCTCTGTACAGCAACACTTTATTCCTGAGGCTTAGCTTGGACTCTGGGTTCAGCATCCAGTTTAGCTTTCTAAGCTTCCCTTGACAGTTTGCTGCAATTTTAATAGTGTGCTGCCTTCACGTAAGATGCTTGTCCAGGATAAATCCCAGGTACTGCGCCTGGGGTGACTGAGGGATGAGCGTGTCCTGCAATTTAACCTTAGGGAGGACTTTATGCCTCAGGGGAAAATTGCAATTCTGGGACTCATTACCATTGATGGCTATATTCCACCTGTTCGTCCATTTGCTATACAGGTCCAAGAATTGTTGGGTTTTCCTGGATGCCTCCAATCGACACTGCGAGTTTGCGGTGTCATCAGCATACGTTGCCAGGAGGGTACCCGGTTCTCTGGGATATAGCAGGTCAGAAGTGTAAAGGGTGTATAGCACAGGACCCAGAACACTACCCTGCGGAACGCCAGCTCGATAGTGGATCTTTCACCTCTCACTTCGACCATGAATTTTCTCTCCAGCTGGTACGATTTTGGGAGGAGATATTGAGCTGTTGGCAGAAGGGCTTTTAGCTTAAAAAGCAAGCCATTATGCCACACTCGATCAAATCCGTCCTTCACATCTAGGAAGACTGCAGAGCTGTATTGCCCGACTTTAAATGCATCTAGGATACTGCTGCTTTACTCGATGAGCTTGTTCTGGGGTTGTGTTCCGAAAGTCGAACTGGTGATCTGGAATGGCATCCTGAACACAACTTACTGCCATCATTTTGCTAAGAAATTTTGTCTCGAATATTTTAGGGAATGTGGGCAGAAAGCTTATTGGTCTGTAGGACGCAACATGGTCTTCCGGGTTGCCTGGCTTTGAAACCATCGATATCACAGCGCACTCCCATTGTGTAGGGAGGTGGTGGATACGTACCATGGAGTTGAACAGCAGAACAAGAAATAAGATACCCTTTCTTGGCAGAGCCTTGGCAACTCTGATCTTGCTGCTTTCCACAGGTTTAATCCGTGGGCTTTTCTGGGATCAGCATTGTGTAGCACATTAGCGAAATAGTAATTTTTTGTTTTGTGCAAAAACTTTTTCAACTCGTCTTCAGCTCGACGATAAGCCCTTTTGTCGACCGGATCTCTCGAACGGATGAACCTGCGACGCAAGGTTCTTTTCGACTTCAGGTTTTAAAAGAGCATGAGGTGGGTCTGGTAGGTTTATTGATCCTTGTCTACAGGTTGATGACTCAGCGGCGATGTGAATATTGCGAACAAAGAGTTCAGTTGCGTCGTCAATGTCTTCAGGGATGCTAAGAATCATGCTAAGGTTAACAAGCTGGTTAGCAGGTTGGTTATTAGGCAAATGCATTTTTGCCTTGATCCGTGTTAACCTTGCCTGTCACACATTGAGCCCAAACTTTTAAAATTCCTTTTTTTGCAAATTTTTTTTATTTGAATATTTAAAGCAATCAATAAACTACTACCTTGTCAAAGGATTCGCCTTTAATTTAAAATTATGGGCGACTTTAGCTCGTTTTTCCGAAACACTGCTTTTTTCAGTTTTCAAAAATCGTGGAGAGTTGTAAAACACTAATAAGAAATGTAAAAAAAAAAATTTTTGATCGAAATTCTTTATTAGGATTACAGAAATTATACTTTGTAATGTTTTTTAGGTATCAACAAGTTCTGAACAAAATGTGAAACTCCTCAGAAAAATAATAGGTTAGAGTGGGGAGTTTTGAAGCACGCTTTGTTGAAGGGCTTAAACTTCTCAAATTTACTTTTTTTCAGTTTTTTTTTTAAATTACGTCATTCATATATTGTTCATATAAGGTTTGTATTCAACAATTGTGAGCCTTGCTGTGCTTCACATCTCTCCACTCGATGTGTTTCATTTCTCCCCATTTGTTACTTTTTTAAAAATCGCACCGCGACAGCAACAAAAAAATATTCTCTCTAAAATTTTCTGTAAGTTGAAAGCTTAATGAATGCTGATTAATTTGCATACCAACTTTATAGATTCACTTGCAACTGTTCATCAGGATGCCACACACGAAAATCGTACAAAAAAACGTGTTCCACGTATTTTAAATACAGTGCGTGGGAATATATAAAAAAAGGGTGATATCGGTGGAAGTGCTCGATCAAATTAAGCATTGGGGTTAACAAAATATTGAAAAAAAAACGATCGGAAAAGCCACTAAGGGAAATCTATGGCCATGTTTTACGACTCCCCATGTTTCATAACTCCCCACTCTCCCCTACACAACAACAAAAAATACCCTTTCTGCTTCCACTTGGCTCGTATTGCTCAGTAACTGATGTTCAGTTCAACACTAAAGGTAGGTACTGACATAAGATAAATTTGCTTTCAAAAAGTTCCGAGCGAAATTTCTATTTATTTCGATCGGGAACCAGTGTGACCAAATAGTTTAAAGAAAAGGCGGAAAACGCCTAAATGGGGTCATACTGACACGTATAACAGCTGTTTACTATATATAGCGCATTTTATAACTATAAGGTAAGATACAGTCCTTCCAACGCACTCCCAGCATTATAATATAGAATTCTGCAATTACAGGGCTTTCACTCTATTATTTTAATGGCGATATGCGACGCTTCCTGCAAAGTTACCTTTCTAGACATTGGCGCATATGGAAGCAAAGGGGATATGAAGGCATTCTCCAAGTCATGGATTGGACAAAAGTTGCTTGAAGATCAACTTGAGTTTGCTAAATACACCATGCTTGCAGGGGTTCGGACTCCCTATTTTTTTGTGGCAGAGGATGCTTTCCCGCTGCAAAAACGAATTATGAAGCCATACGGCTCCCGCAAACTTACTAGAGATGAAAGAATTTTCAATTATCGATTGAGCCGAACCCGACGGTGCATAGAGAATAGGTTTGGCATACTTACAGCAAAGTGGGCAGCAGTGCAACGCCCTTTACTGTGCCATCCAGAAAGAGCACAATCAATAGTTTGCGCAGCTTGTGTGCTACACAATTATTGTATGAGGACCAACCGGAGTAACTTAACCAGGAGGACACGGATGTAGAAGACAACCGCGGTCGGCCTCGCGAATATCCTAAATTTATTCGAAATAATATTAAAAATTATGTCAATTTAGACACGGGATCTGTAAGCTGGCAAGACGTATACGCAGGCATGGCAAATAATTAATAAGCAACGAATTATACATGTTTTTTGAATATTTTATTAGGTTAGGTTAAGTCGGAAGACCCTCATGGGGATGCGCATAGGCCAATTCTATTCAAAAGTTTCTAAATGGACCTAGAGAGTGTTTATGCGGTTTTCGAAATCGTTAAGGATCGAAGTATTTTTTGAGAACGCAAGTAGTTCGCCCGGCTTCTTCCTTAAGGTATCTTCTAGCGATGCCAGAACCGGAGCGCCTAGGTATTTTATTCTTGCCGGGCATTTGCAAATGAAATGCTCCAAGGTTTCGGTTGCCTCGGATTCATCACATTTCCGGAATTTGGCGTTTTCGGTAATGCCCAGCTTGACTGCATATGCCGCAGCTAGACAGTGACCTGTGAGAATTCCCACTAACAGTCTGCAACCTTTCCTTGGAAATGCAGCACGTAGTGAAGAAGTTTTGCGTTGCGCTCTTTGCACATGATTTTTGATGTTTTTCAGGTTGTAGAATTTCTCCTTCACCTGCTTTTAGTTCGTGTGTCGGCCCGTCTCTCTAGTTCGCTTTTGAGCGTTCTTAGGGAGATAGGATTGTTTTCTGTTCTTTTATTCGGCAGTCCGACGCCTTCCTTTGCAAGTTCGTCGGCAGTCTCGTTACCACCGATGCCCTGGTGACTGGGAACCCAGTAGATCCGCACTGACGAAGTCGTGCTGAGGATATCTAGTGCCTCCCTGCTTGCCAGCACATTTTTGACTGTCTACGAACAAGTTGACCGCTTCATATGGGCGGTCTATGCTCTGCGCAAGCTTTGCCGCTTTTCCTATGGCGAATACTTCCGCTGGAATAAGCTGCATTGGCTTGGTAGCTTATACGAGAGCCTCATTTCAGAGTCCTGACCTGTTTTCCAGCCTTCTGTTCCCATGAATGTAGTTGTTTTTACATCCGGGCACGTTCTGGTGATTATGTAGTCAGATATACTGCTCATATACTGAACTATGCCCGAATCCTTGTGGAGACATACTCCCCGATGCAACTAGGCGTTGTGCCGCCTTTCCTGCAATCAGTTGCGCGTGGATGTCTAGGGGATCAACTCCTATTATAGTTTCAAGTGCTTTTGTGGGGGTTGACCTCAGCGCCCCTGTTATGCAGAGCAGTGCCTGCCGCTGAGTTCTCTCTATGAGCTTGTTATTGGTTTTCTTTTCCTTGGCCTGCCACCACACTAAGACTCCATACATCAGAATTGGACGCACCACCGAGATATAAATCCAGTTCATTAGAGCGGGTGAAAGGCCCCATGTGCTGCTAAGCATCTTCTTTGATGCATATAGCGCTATGGTGGCCTTTTTTACCCTCTCTAATACATTGGGCTTCCATGTTAGCTGGCTGTCTAATACAATTCCGAGGTACTTGACTTGTGTCTTCGGGGTTAGCCTGGTTGAGTTGATTTTCGGGGGGACCCATAGCGGCACCTTGTATCTCTTCGGGAAGAGAATGAGGTCCGTCTTGTCCGCGTTGATACTGAGTCCTACCTTCTTCGCCCACTCACATATTACCCTGAGTGTTGATTCCATGACCGAGCTCAGGTTCGACAGACAGACTCCCGTGATAATTATGCCTATGTCATCAGCATAAGCTGTTATCTTTGGGGCCTTCCTTTCGAATCTCTTGATCAGGTCGTCTACCACAAGATTCCACCGGAGAGGCGACAGGACCCCGTCTTGTGGCGTGCCCCTGTGATTGTACCCTACAGCTTAGAAGATTTCTTATCCACAAGCAGATGGCTGATGTTGTGCAGGGCTCTCTCAATGGTGACTACTAATGAGTGTAGTACCGTTTCCACTGATTTCCCTTTTGTATAAGCTAGATGGTTGGATGACAGAAGTCTTCCCACATCGTTTCTGATGTATATGTCCTGCTGTTTTTTTAGCTTTTAGTAAAAAAGAGGTGAGGCTGATCGGCCTGTAATCCTTGGGGCTCACTTCCCTGCTTTTGGCAGGAAACAATCTGAGAAGTCCTCCATTGGATAGGGACATAGCTCGTGCTTAAGCAGGCTGCGAATATAGCGTAGAGCCATGGGGTGATCACTTCTTTGGTCACCAATAGCATAGCTGGGAATATTCCATCTAGTCTTGGTGCCTTTATTCCCGTAAAGGAATCTATAGCCCATTGGATTCTCCTAGAGGATATTAGATTTGTTGGGAGACTCTCTTCTCGAAGTGCGAGATCCTGGTGCTTGTTAGCATCGAATATCTCAGTAGATCCTGGGAAGTGAGCATCTATTAGTGCAATTAGGGCTTCCTAGCTGCCCTCAGTACACTGTCCGTCGTCGCGTTTGAGCTGACTCTGTATGGTGGGTTGCTTCGATAACAACTTCCGGAGTCTAGCCGGTTCTGGGGTCGTCTCGATATTGGAGCAGAAGTTTCCCCACGAGCTTCTTTGTGACCTGCGTATTTCCTTCTTGTACTTCCTTAGTTGGATTTTGAATTCCTCATTGATCATATCCTCTTTCGCCTCTTTGGCGATTTTGAAGAACTCTCTGATGTTATTGCGTAGGAGCGAAAGATTACTGTTCCACCAGGGTGGCTTGGTCCTCTCTCTAGCTCCAGATGTCGGGCATGCTGCGCGTTGCGCTTCTAGTAACTCCTTGGAGAGCGTCTCGAGGGAGTTTTCTATGTCTTCAGCGGTTTTTACTAGGCCCGGGCCAGTCGCGAGTCGTGTTGAGATTGTCTTCCTGAACTTTCCCCAGTTAGTGTTCCGGGGGTTCGGGAGAGTGGTCGAAATCGTATTGGGATTGTTTGTATTATGATCTAAGAAGGATGCTCTCTCAAGGACTCTCCATTCTGATACCATTGTACATTGTCCCTTTGTGAGTGTTAAGTCTAGCACGTTCGAGGAGGTGGGACCTATGAAGGTATGCTCCTCCCCCACGTTCGGTATACATATGTTAGTGGATAGTAAAAAGTCTAGGAGAGACTCACCTCTGTTTTTATGTCGGGGCTTCCCCACACGCAGTGATGTGCGTTGGCGTCTGCACCCACGAGCAGTTGCTGGTCGTTCGGGCTGGCTTCCAGCAGGCTCCTGAGTTCTTCCGGTGGGGCTGCTCTGTCGTGGGCCATGTAGCAGGAAGCTGCCAGGAGGCGCTTCGACTTCCGAGTCGGGTTGTCCATGCACTTCAGGATTTTGACCCCATTTAGCCACCCTGCACCATCAAAAGTGGGCATGGGACCAAGTTAGTCATCCTTCATCCGTGCAAACAGCGCTTCGACGAGCCTCGTGTGCACCGTCTTCCACCGTTCTTCGGACATCTTTCATTTTCGTCGCTACAATCGATGAGTGCCACGATCAGATGTCGTTTGGTCACCTCACTGACGTTCTGTGCCCTCTGAGGCTTCTTCGCCTTAGGTGGAGGGCCTGCCTGCTTGGGTCCGCGTTGCCGCTTGCTCGCCGGCGCGTCTTTAGTGGCGCTCTCGGCGGAGCGTTGCCTTTTGCTGGCAAGCATCTCCTCTGCGCCTGGTTCTGGGGAGCGGAATAGGATCTCCTCGACGGCAGCACCTGAGCGGCATAGTTTGCTCTGAGATGTTTTCTTGGCAGTAGCAGTACAACTAGCACGACCTGCTAGAGGTGTGACCGCTGGCGTGACTGCAGGGAGGATCGCTCTCCTCCGTGTCCGCCGGTGGTAGCAGTCACCCTTTCCACCGACGTTTGGGCTAATATCCCAGCCCCGGTTGATGTCCTTTTTTTGTCCATTTCAGAATAAACTGGTTAGTTTTCCGGGGAACCACCCACTTGCGTCTTATGCCTAACCGCCAGGCACCTCCACCCACGGCAAATGATTCATTTCCTCCGGCTTTTCCAGCGAAAGGAATTGAACCGTTGCCTTAGCTAGACACTGTATTGCCACGGATGGAGCAAGCAGCAGTGCATTACCCGTTGTCCGGGACAACCATATTTAAAGAGGTTTGTGCACTGCGACTACTAGGGTCTATTGTGCACTCGTCCTAGTGTATGAGCTATAGCTCCTCGAGCAGTTCAATCGATCGCAAGAATGCGATGATGTCGCCTGGTCGAAGAGCCCTCATTTCCTGCGTGGCCCAAAGTGGGCCAGCCTCAACCGACTGATAGCTGGGCACTCCTCAAGTAGGTGATCTGGAGTCTCGTCTCCTTCCGCTGCAGTCGCAGCCGAGTCCGCTGGTCGTGCCCCTGTTATCCTCATGGTAAATCTGCGCGCACTGTGCTTGATATGCAGGTGCAGTGGTGGAAGCACATCCAGAGCAGTGGATGGGCAAGTGCCCTCTGAAGTTTGCCCAGTTGCCTTTTCGTGACATCAAGGTTAGCGCGAATCGCCCAAACCGCAGCTCCGTAGCTGACTATGGACCTCACCATAGCAACGTACATCCACAGTAGGATCTTTGGAGATACTCTCCAATTTTTCCCTGCAAGAGATCTCATTAGCTCATTAAGACCATAGTAGTCATGCTAACAGCATGTTCCACATGTTGTCTCCACATTAGTCGCTTGTCTAGGATTCCCAGATATTTGACTTCAGTGGAGATCGGTATTGGGGGCGGCTATGAGCCGAGTGGATTTCATCTTGTAGCGATTGGTAAAGGCGACAATTGTGGTTTTCGCTGGATTGATATTTTGCCCCCACGCACAATGTTCTCGCAAAATTGCTTTTGCAGATTAAGGTGATGTCATCGGCATAGCCTTGACATTCAAACCCATTTGCTGTAAGTTTAACTAGCAGCTCATCCACCACGAGGCTCCAGAGTAATGGTGTTAGGGCACCACCCTGCGGACAACCTCTGGTGGTTTGAGCTCTAACTGTCACTCTGTTGACAGTGACTTCCTTCTGCTATCAAGGAGTTTTCCCAGCCAGGTCGTAAGACCCGTCTCAACTCCCCTTCTACAGAGTGCTCTTACCACAACATCATGAGCTGTGTTATCAAAAGCACCCTCTATGTCCATAAATGCACAAAGAGCTACCCCTTTGGCCTTTAAAGAGCGCTGTAGACTGTCAACCAGGCTCAAGAGTGCCGATTCGGTAGACTTTCCTTCTCTGTAAGCATGCTGGTGCGCATGCAGAGGACTTCGCACCAAGTGCGAGTTTCTGATGTGGTTGTCCACAATCTTCTCAAGGGTTTTCAGCAGAAAGGAGGTTAGGCTAATCGGCCTAAAGGATTTGGGATGAAAGGGATCTTTCTTCCCAACCTTCAGAATAAGGATCACCCTAGCCGTCCTCCATGCCCTAGGAATGTAACCCATTGCTAGGCTCCCCCCGGAAAATACTTATGAGGAATAGCATTAGTTGTTCGACACCCCTCTTGAGATTGATGGGTATGATTCCATCCATGCCCGGAGCCTTGTAGGGGCTGAGTGTACACAACGCCCACCTAATCTTCTGTTCAGTTACGATCGCTGCAGCCAGGCTCCAGTTGGGTCTCCCGTTGGGGATCCTTTCGTAACTGTTATCTACATTGGAGATGGTTCTGCACAGAGGGAAATGAGTTTGCAGGAGAAGTTCCGCTTTCTCCTCCTCATCCTCAGTGAATGATCCATCTGCCCTTCTCAGACTAAGTTCAGAAAGTACTTTGCCTTTTGAGATTGCCTTAAACACTCTGGCCGCAGGTGCGGCTTGCTCTATAGTGGAACAAAATTTCCAAAAGTGAGCACGCTTACTGTACCGGATTTCTTTGTTATATTCTGTCACTTTTTTTTTGTTTACTTCCCAATTGGCGCTGTTCTTTTTAGCTGTGTTAAACAGCTTTTTGACTTCTGCACGAAGTAGCCCTAGTTTCCTATTCCACCAGGGATTGTCCCTGCTGGAGTCTATGGATTTTTCGGGACATCTTGCATGATATGCATCCAAGATTGTCTCACCTTTTTCTCTTGAGAGTTGCTCAAGGTCTTCCGGAGAGGATGCTCTTTTACTCTGGTTCAGCCTGCTCAGATTTAATCCTAGACAGGACTGATAGGCTTGCCAGTCAGTCCGTCGTGGATTCCTGATAACCCTGCTGAAGCTGAGGTTCCTATGAATGTCGAACAGGATGATCCTGTGATCCAACATTGACGGTTCAGAGGAGACCTTCCAGTTGTGAATGCCGGATGACCCACCAGGTCTCGGTGAGAAGGCCCTTGTTCTGCTTATTAAGCAGCCCAAGGGACTTCTCCATCGTCTCACCACCCGTACGGGGCAGGTAGACTGTGACGATGTTCATCGCCGGCAAGTCATCCTGCAGGCAGGTGCGGAGCTGCACACCCACCTTGGTGCTGATGCTGGGTTCCGTCAGCTCCAGCCACTTCTTGGCATCGGTGTCCATGCAGTCCACTATAAGTAGACCATCACGGAACTGGATGCCGTTAAAGTTTAGAGCCGCGGTCCAGCCCTTCCTCATTTCTTCGACGAGGGCCTGCTCCACCGCAGACAGCTCATCCTCCGTGAGGAGCCTCCTCGGGTAGTCCCCCGCCAGAATTGCAAGGTTCGAGCCGTTGGCTACACTGGCGTACGAGGCCGCCTTCGGACGCTTCACGGCTTGCGAGGTCCTTGAGCCCTCCAGCGCTGCGTCGTTCTTCCTCTTAGGCCTTTTGGGCTCGGTCTTGGGGAGGTCAAGCGGCGACGTGAGTTGCAGCAGCCTCATCCTCCCCGCAACGGCCTGGCCGCCGACTCTCTCCACTGGAGACACCTTTGTCCCCGCAACGGCCTGGCCGTTCGGTGCACGGTGCTCCAGCGCTCTCGTTTGGGCCTCCTCCGGCCTCCAGCCACGCTCGAGGTACCGGAGGTACCACTCTCGCCTTGCCTCAGGGGATCTCCGGCTCCCCCGGGCTGACCTGCCACTGGGACAGGCAGCTTCTTCTCCTGCTGCCTCGACCTTACGGAAGAGGGTGTTGCAGCGTCTCTCCTGCTGGCATCGCTCGCCTGCGGGACAGCCGCCGTTGCAGTGCCAGGCAGTCTGTTTGGTGGCCTCACTGCCGGCTACTTGAGACGTGAAAGTCTTTTCGAGGGGCTCAACGTCAGGGACGAGCCCTTCAGCTTCTGCGTCGGGGTCGAGCCTTCAGCTTCGCGGCACTCTTCGGGTAAGGGGGCACCATCGTCCAGAGCCTCCTCCTCTATCCGATCTGCTACCTGGATTGCGGTTAAGTCCCGCGTATTCTAATTTTGAATCATTTTAGTATCCATGAACTGGTCCCACGAGTGTAGGGGAAGGTAGTACCAGCGTGTCATAGCCCCCATTAACACGGTGTGGTACCCGCTGTTGTCCGGGACTGCTTATTCACGACAAGTCGCTATTCGCAGCTAACCTCCACAGAAGGCCATGCGCTATCCGCAACCTGCGACCTGTCCGGTGGCTTCAGCTAGCCCACCCCAGAACCATCGCACTAGTTCTTTAGTACCAGAGTTGTCCGGGATAATACAGTGCCCATTAAATATTTAATGTTTTATTTAAGCTGCCTTGCAGTTTTCTTTAGATCGTAGAGAAGCTCCGTGACGCGTTCTTCTGCTTCATCTTGAAGATCTTTTGGGAGCTCTTGAATTATGTCACCCCAATAGGTGACCATCGTGCGGATTTTTGGAGGCTGTGACGACTTCTGCATATCGACGTACTCCGAGAACTTCTCAGTTAAAGAACAGGTTTTTGTCGCCAGAATCTTGCGCTTCTTTGTTGGTGGCTTCTATAAAAAAATTTATGTGAAATTTATAATTGTTTTCGATAGGGCGGCTTCGCTACTCACATAGAAATACGAACTGGAACTCCGCTTCTCCATGTTGAGGTATAATTCCTTCTTAGGCTCTTGCCCATGCTTTTCGTAAAAGCTCTGTTTTAAGGAGCTGGTTGGCAAGGAGCTGGTTGGCAAGGAGCTGGTTGGCAAGGAGCTGCTTGGCAAGGAACTGTTTGGCAGGTCCTCATCAGGATTCTCCTTGTCGATTTCATCTTCCTCAAATTTTTCGCCAGAGGCGATCTCCGCTTACGGTGGTTTTGGTAGCTGGGTCGTTCTGAGTGGATAATAAATTTTAAAATTATTATTATGAATACAAGGTTTGATACAAACTAACTGTCTCTTGTTAGAAAGTTCCGGCAAGAAAGTCATATATGACGCGAAGCTCCAGTCGACATCATCATTTGACTTCGGACCGAAAACACTACATCCTCCAGCACTTCCACTTTTTTTCTTTGCTTTGGCCACTTTTTGGTGGTAGCGCATTCTGTCTCGCAGTGACTTCCACGCATTTTGGCATTCCTTTTTACAAATACATTTGATTTTGTTAATAAAATTAATTAAATATTAGTAACTTACCGTCTTTTTGCAACTCTGGGAGGCCATTGGCATCCCAGGCATTATTAATAACGATACCAATAAAATGCCCTTTGTGGGTTAAGTCCCATATCACGGGCTTCGCTTCAACGACTTTTATTAAAGCAACTTTATCGTCGCGAGAAGAAAAGCGCTCAACTCGAGACACTTTTTGCGCCTTGAACTTACCCTCCATAGCTTTCGAAATAAATAAATTTATTTATTTAAAAAACTATAAATCTAGAATAACAGCTATTTTGTTTCCTGATCTGGCAGCGCTTTGACCCGTTTCGCTAGCTACATTTATCTTATGTCAGTACCCGAGAAAGCGAAAAGTCAGAAAATTATTCTTCTTCTTCTTTTCGCTCCATTTTTTTTATATGGAGTTTTGCTGCTTTCAGAAAATTTATCTTACACAAAAAAGAGAAAAATAAATGTTTTGCTTAGAGCTAGACCGGGCCTGCTGTGTTTTTTTTTCTGTTTTTTTAGTGAGCAGACCGGAGGAAAAAATTTGGTTAAGCATATTTTTTCAAGGTCTGATTATAACTTAAAACTTACGCCAGACGTATTTTTCGCCAAGCCAGCCAGCTCATTATTTGGGCCGCTAAATACAACCAAGGGAATCTCCGACGCCGAAGCATTAATATCAGGCATGGAAATTTCACCCCAGCCTCACTCAGAAAATTCAGCTCAGCAGGTCCCAGGGCAGCCGCAAAGCAACTTGGAATCTATGATGTTTACCATGCAACAAAGTATGATGGAACTTATGTCATTTATGAAAACAACCATGCAAACCCTTGTTCAGAACCAGAACATGGTGATTCAGTTGCTTGTAGCTCAACAGTCGAAATAATAAATGACTAACCTACGCATATCCATATGGAATGCCAACGGCATTTCACGGCATAAACTTGAAATAACTCAATTCCTAAATGTAAATTACATCGACGCCATGCTGCTGGTTGAAACGCACCTCATAGGGAGATATAACTTCCATATAACCTTCTACCGCACAGAGCACCCGGATGGCAAGGCCCACGGAGGAACCGGCATCTTAATCAGAGAGCGCATTATACAACACTTTCACCAAAGGTTTGCAACAAATTACTTGCAAGCCACGTCCTTAAAAGTGCACTCAGGAAACGGCCCACTTCTACAAAACTCTGGGGAATCGCTTCATAGCTGCAGGAGACTACAACGCCAAACACACTCACTGGGGATCACGCCTCGTGACTCCCAAGGGAAGGCAACTTTACAATGCACTTAAAAAAGTGAGCAATAAATTGGACTATGTTTTTCCTGATAACCCCACATATTGCACTATGGTTCAGAATGCCACTTTTGTTGGCCAAAACCCATTTTTTCAAAGTTAACCAAATAACGTAATTTTGGCCGCAAT
>VNJV01017512.1:0-24717 GCA_008042635.1 Drosophila nikananu
TTGATGCGTGGCCGGATGACCGCAAACTAAATTTTCCCAATTTCCACGTGGTTTTTTGTTTTGTCCGGCTGCCTCTGCCGCTGCCACATTGTTTGTTGTTTCCGTTTTTACCGAAACGAAACTTTCCACCGCTATTTCACAAAATAGTGAATTTAATTTGCATCAATTTTTAAACGGTTTAGTCGTGCGCACACGCTGAAATTGGCATAAATTGATGGAAGTTCAGTTCACTAGGCGAGCGAGAGAGTTGGCATATAAATTTATTATAACCCGAGAGTTCGTGAGGGGGCAGCTCCAGGATTATGTTCAATATTCTATTTTGGGTATAAAATAATGGGTGGTAGTAGTGTTCATAATAAATATGAATTTGTTTAATTTTAGATGGGAAAAAGTATTTTAAAATACGATTTTTAAGGTACTTTGTTAGATAGTCATTTGCTTTGATCATAAATGTACTAAAAGCTCAGGAACAAATGTATTTCTATATATAAACAAATATAATTATTAAGAAAGAATATGTAATATCTTTAACTTTTCTTAGCTATCTCTTGCAGCCTAAGAACTCCGTTAAATGTTTAATTGTTTTATAAATACCTACATATAAATGTAAATAATAAGAAATATAATTTATCAGTAAACTTGTTTTTCTTACTTAAATAAATAAACCCTCATAATTTTTTGGAAACAATCCTTTTTAGACCTAAACTATTCAAACTCCTGCATCTCCCTCCGCAGCTAGTAATGCAAATCGGCGTATTGTGGACTGACAATAGCAGATGCCGTGACATTGTTGTCGCTCTCCGCTCGCTCTATTGTGTGGTTCCCCAGCACCAATTCTCGTAGGATGACAATGGCAATGGGGCGGCGCCGAATCCTGGTTGCAGGATGGGCTTGGCGGCGGAGGTGTGTGAGGTGGATGGATGTGCGTGTGTCAGGGTGTCATTGTGTGGGTATGTGTGGGCCACTCAACACGCCAGTCAATTTATACTAATTGTAAGTGTCACATACATTTGTCAAAATTTAAGTTATGGGCTCCACTTCGCCCTGCGGTCCTGCGGTTGTCCTGCGGCTCTCTTCCAGGATTTTGCTGTTCGTGTTCGTGTCAGTGTTGCTGCTGTCGCTGTCTACGTTGTTGCTGCCGATGCTGTTGCTGCCATGAAAAATTGTTTATTGTAATCTGTTGTTCAAGAACAATTTGACACCCGAGCGGGGGAAAGCGGAGAGCGAGAGCTGAAGCTGATGCTGCCACTTCAGCTCCAGGTCCAGCAAGAAATTTCCTTAAATGCTTTGCAGCTGTTCCGGCCACCAACTTCGGCCATTCGGCCACGAGAAGTGCCAAAAATTACAGTGGAAAACAAGTTCTGTAAGCTGCTTAGCTGCAAGTTGTGATTAGCACCCAGCACTGCCCCCCAGAAACCCAACGAAAAACCCATCCTCCCGCCTGCGGCTTTCAAAGCGCGTCCTTCATTAGGGGAGCAAAAAAAGCCACAGCTACCACACAACCACTCCCCGTTCCCGATTTGGAAAAAAATCACTCACTCCCGACAGGAAAAAGGCTAAGAAAATGAAATGAATTTGCGGAAAACCGAACTACACATTCACTGGGAAACAGAAACAGAGCGCAGATAGCGACTGACAGGGAGACAGGGGAAACAAATCTTCCAAATTCCTTATTGAACAAGAATTTCCCATACAGCTGCTGCCGCTGCTGTGTGTGTGCTAGAACAAAGGCCAAATGAAATCAGAAAATACATATTAACAAATCAATAAAATATTTCGAATGCCTATCCGAACAGCATTCGTCTTGGCACGCCATCCATCCTTTGGCTGGGGATTAAAAGCATTTCCATATTAAATATTTCACAGATATTCAGATATTCGGCATTCAATCCGTTTTAATTGAGTTCGTTTTGCCGCTCCAACTGCGACGTCAACGAATAGTTGACCAGAAAAAAGTAAATAAGTTGGCAAATCAAATACTCGTCAGGTCTCAGTAGCCGCAAAATCGATTTGATTTGGAAAATCGAAACGAAAAACAGAGTGCAGCATCAGACGGATAAAAGTGGATCGAACTCCATGGGGAATTTGCATGATTTTAATATCGTTTCAGCCAGGAGTCAATGCAGTTTACTTTTTTAAGTGTTGTGATTAATTATAAAATGATTGTGGTTCTTTTTCGATTTAAAATTGTTCAGTTTTCAGTTGGTTAACGAATTATAATACGCTTGCTCTTATGCAATGCGCATAAACATTCCCACAAAAATTGCATAATAAACATAACTCCCAGCAAATTCTTTGTTTGTTTTTGCAGTAGGAGTTTTTTTTTACACCTCCCGCTAAAAGCCAAATTTTGATTAATTAATTTTGTAAAATACTAGCTACCATAGAGCAGCATGTTCGATTCTTTCTCAGGTAACCTCTTTTAAATACTCTTAAATTATTTTATAAAATAAGCAAGCGCTTAGAAAGCTCAATCAATTATTTGTTTACGTTAGTATTCAGATTCAGTCCAAGCTTATCCAAACTCCCTTTTTGTCAAGAAGAAGATTTGCCAAGAAGATTATTTCATAGTTTAAAAATCCATAACTAGATTTGCATAAATATTTCCTTTTCTGTAAATACCTCCCTTTGAACGCCAGCTAAAACCATAGCAGATCTGCGAATTAATTTTCGTTGCTCTTCGCAACACTTTCAATCCTTGTCCAGCTGCAGCTACTTTTCCCTGCGGCAGAGTATAAGCTTAATATATTTTTTCTATTTATTTTCCATTTTTTCGGTTGGCGTGTGGCTGAGTGGCGGGGTGGCTGTGGCATTCGGTGGGTGAAGTGGGTTTCGGATGGCTTGTGCCCGGGCAAATTTAAATGTTTTTAGTTAAAGCGGATTAAAAGTTCGCTGCATGCCGCACATACATAACCCATGCCCCGTCGGTGAAGCAGCCACCCCCCATTCGCAGCACCGCCCCATTCGGAGGCAGCATTCAGAGCCAGAGCCCCCCCTCGTAACCATGTGGCCTACTTTGGCCCGAGCTCTCTGGCAGCTAACCCCATGCATAATTAACGTGGCATGGCCCTGGTTGGCCTGCCACATCTCTTACTGAACCGGCTCCAGCTCCTGGCCCTGCTCCTGCTCCTGCCCGACACCGGCTCCTGCTTGTGCTTCTGCTTCTGCCTCCGGCCAGTGCCTCCCACCCAAGGCCCATTCTTCATGCCACATGAAAAGCCTGCGAGGATCTACGCACATCGAATTGAAATTTTTGGGGCTAGGAAGCTGAGAAATTGATGGCCACTGCCGAGGCGTCTATTTTATTGGCATGGCATAAATTATGACACGAGAAACTTGTAAGCCGCTGGCACACAATTTTTGATTGTCTACCCGGAGCAAGAGACAGAGAGGGAGCGAACTTTCCAAGAAGAGCCATAAATTGCTGGCCTTTCAATTGAAAATTAAATAGTGCCAGGGATTATGCATCCAGCAGACAAGGACATATACTGCAGGACCGGCTCGGGAGCTCGGGCGGATGGGGAGAGCTATAGGGACAGCGGCAGAGACAGCGACAGGACAGCTGCCTGATTTAAAGGATATGCGCGTATAACTTGCATTTACAATTGATTTTAAAATCCCCAACAAAAGCCACTGTCAACAGTCGGCGCCGCAGGTGCACTGAGCAAAAAATATAGGAGTCATAATGTAAAATATTATTCATAAAATATATCTACAAATAATATATTTTTGACACTGGCAGGGTATTTTAATTTCAGTCTGAATCTTGCAACGCAGTGAAAAAGTCATTTCCGACCCCATAAGGCATATATATTCTTGATCAACATCAATAGCCGAGTCGATTTAGCCATGTCCGAAAGAAAAAAAAATTGATCAATTTTTTTCAATATTTTATAAGGGGTTTCATCGTTAAAATTGTAAAAAATTGTAAAAAATTTTATTCTCTTAATTTATTTAATTAAGTATGCAGACTTGTTAATATAATAAATATTATCACAGAAAAGCTTTCCAAATTAAAATTAATGCATTTTTAACAATGTTATGATTAATTTAAAAATCTAGTCCCTGTTCCAATATTCGCCTTTCCAAACTTATCTTTCTTTCATGTTTATGCATGAGGTATTTTCAAAGCAGGTAATAAATTAGTTTCGAGTGCTTAGGGTGCCTTTTACTATAAAATTTAATTATAAACCATTTTTATAATTGTTTCAAAAGAAGCCAAAACTTAAATATATATAATTTAGTTTATAAATTAGAGTATTTTCTACTCAATTTTCAACTGCTGATTAATTCTGACACTTTATAGCATTAAATGAGGCATAAAGTATATAATAATAAGCATATGGTCAGCATTAAATGCTTTGTGGGGGAGTTCCCGTGTGGTATTTGAAATTTTAAATTAATATTAACAGATTTCAAGGATTAGAGTAGCATATTTATTCCCTCATAATATCCTTTATATACAAAAAGGATAAGTAGAACCAATTGTCAATAATTAAAACTAATTTTTTGTAAGCGCTCAAAGCGATTAATTAAACCGACTGAAAGTAGAATAGTTTGGCCTTTTAAATACATAATAAATAGTACACCTAAGCTCTAAACCCAGCATATTAAAAAAAGAAAAGAAATCAGAGCGCTTCCTATGGCTTTTCTCGATTTTCCTCGCGTAATGGCGATTTTTTATAGCATTTTTCCAAGTGCGCTTCGCTGGCGGGCAGCATTGTCGCATTGTCATTTGGCAGCGTATCTCCATCTCCTCCCCTTAGGACTCCGCCCATCTCCTGCCACGCCCACCGCCATGCATGCACTCACACATGACCACTTCAGCGGCATTCAGTGTGCGTGTGTGTAGCAACGTCAGCGATAAGCAAGCAGCCAAACCAACACACTCAAAGGCATATATTCGAACACAAAGTGTGAAAGGCGTCGCGTATGGGGTGGCGGGAGGCGGGTAGCGGCCAGGTTGGCTGCTAACGGTAACAGTTTTCAATAAATACTTTTGCCTACGTGTCCGTCCACTTTTCCGCTTCTCCGTCTTCCGTTTCACCGACCACCCCCCACCCGCCTGACTATCCATGTGTGCTGAATTGCTGCCGCCGATGTGTGAGTGTGCCAGAGAGAGAGAGAATGAGCAATGCACAAAAGTTTTGCCTGCTCATTTCGCCTGTTGTTGGGCTGCACGACTAATACCCTGCCAAGAGGATCAAGGAACAGCGATCGTATTGCGGGATTAGAAAGGATTACATTTGATTAGGACCTCTACAAAGCGAGGGGCTTATGGAAAACCTGTATAAGGCCAAAGGTTCTGATAAAATCGGGATATTGTGAAAGCTCTTCTCCACACAACATTTAAACTAAATCGATTTAAATTAATGAAATACGAGTATCATATATGAAATACCATTTCTTATGAGGAAGCTTTTAAACGTTTCACCTAAAGTAATTATTTTAATTTAATAATTGGTAGTTTTTTTAATCGAATAATAAATTTGTTAATTGTTTCGCCTAAAAGGTTTCGGTTAATGACAAAAAGCAATGTAATTTTTCAAGTTTAATTGTGAAATAAACAAGTGGAAGTTGGTATAAATCAAACAATGACGTACTCTTAATTATTGTATTTAAACTGTGTTCATATTTTAAAAATAAATTATGGACCATTGCCAAACGAGTCTACGACCAACTTGTTTAATAATTAAAAAATATACAAATATATTTAAATAAAACGGAATATAAAAATACAATTGAAATGTTCTACTAATCTTTATTTAAAATATAAAGTTGCGTTGATATTTGTAAGTTTTTATTATTTTTAATTTAATCAAATGAGAGTTCTGTGTTGCAAAAGCCACAAGTTTACAACAAAATATAATAATGTAATAGCATAATTTATTTTTTATTCTAAATAAGTGTATATATTACTTTACTTGAAAAATGACATAAGCTGTTTAAAGGTTGTATATTTTTATACAAAATAAAATTCATTACATAGACAAATATCTTCTATAACCCATGTATATTTATATATATATATATAGTTCTTAAATAATTTTGGGTAATATTTATAATAGAAACAAGGGATGTACATATAATAATATATATGCTGCAGAAAAGATATGTTTATATCTGCACCATCAGTGACATCTTAGATGACATTACTCGATTAAAAATCACTATAAAACGGCTTTTAAAAACCACACATATACATATCAATGGGGTCATCAACGTCGCCTTGTGGCGCTTGATTTATTTTCCTGGTACCGCCAGGACGACACAATCTTCCATGTAGATTTACTAATTGCCGGACAAGCGATTAATCCTCGACTGCTTTCAGGGCATTAAAGCTTCGATTTAGCATGGGAAATAAATCCGCCTTCCGTTTTCCGCTGTTTTTTAGTTTTCCGCTTTCCTTCATTTTTTCATTGTTCTTTTTTTTTGTGTTATACCTTTTTTTGCCTTTTTTGACTGCTCATTTCCATGACGCGCAGTTGGCATTGTGTGGGGCGTGGGGGATGTGCAGGGGCCCTTCGTGCTCTGGGGGTGGAGGGGCGTGGCGTGTGCTGAAAACTTTGCGCTTTGTAATTGTGTAATTATGGGAAATTAAAACTGTTGGCAAAACTTTCTGCACACGTGGGGCGGCAGCGGCGGCTGAACGAGTGCGAGTTCCTGTCCCGGGGTGGTGGTGGTGGTAAAAGGGAAAAACAGGGAAATTCGGAAAGGGGTGGGGTGGGAAAAGCGGTGTGCATAGATAGTTTCGCTGTGTGTGGCTGCAAATCGATAAATGTTTTGCATTGCAGTTGCAACTTCAGCTGATTCGGTTGCTGATTCGGTTTCAGTTTCTGTTTCTGGTTTCTTCTTGGGTTTTACCACCGCTTTCCCCACCGCTTTTCCACCGCTTTTCACACCCGCTTTTGGCCTCCCCCCCTTCGGTTCGGTATTTATGCAACTGTTTTCAATGAGTGAGCGATTTATGTTAAGTACACATGTTCTCATTGGATTTTCCAAGCCACAGCGGAAGAGAGGTGGAAAATGGATACGGGCAAAGAAGGATCTGGCGGCGAGGGACAGCGGGGCAGTGGGGCAGCGGCACGCACACACATAAAAGACATCTGCAGAAAATGAGTGTCGCAAACACGCAAACAGATACAAGGACATACAAGAAGAGCCCCGGTGTGTGTGTTGTGTCTGTGTGTGTGGCCCATAACAATAAAAATTTATTTTCAACTTTTTATCTTGCCCCGCAACCCTTCTACTTCCTCTTCTGCCTTCTTTAGCGCCTGCTCCTTCCTTGCCATCTGCTTTGCTCCTCCTTCTGTTTCTGCCAGTGCCTCTTCCTCTGTCTCTGGCTTCTGTTTCTGGCCATCGTTATGTGCATACGTATACGTATTATTATAACGCATACGCCTAGGTGTACCATCAGTGGAACGGTTCAGATTCGTCGGTGGTGCGCAATTTGTGTGGACCGCCCTGCCATTCCGTCCAGCCCTCCCCTCCCCTCCCCGCCTCGGTTAACTGTTTTTTGCACACGTACGCAGCCTGTGAGTGTGTGTGCCGCGCACAGGAAGAAAAACAGGCGGCAGACAATTGAATTCGATAGAAATTTATAGCCATCCACTTGTGAAATAAAATACTTTTCAAAAGCCCAAATCAATGCCAAAGATGTAATTTAAAAAGAAAACAAATCCACGTTCGGCAAGGCAGCAGAGAAAGGAAAAGTTAAAGCGAAAGATAAAATACCCAGAATAATCTGATTCCGATTCTTTGGCTCCAGCAATCGATTTTACTTTTTCAACCAAATTGTCCGAATTAGTGTTTGGCTTGTTCACGACTCTTTCAATCTTTTTCTGTTATCGGTATATCTTACAGATTCAGTGGGGCTATTTATGGGCAGTTAGGAGATTTATTTATGCCCTAATACAAGACCTGGCAATATCTTAATTTCCCAATGTAAATTAAACCTATTTAAAGCTCTAGGAAAACCAATTTAATCGTTCACAAATTAATAGAACCTTCGAGTACACCGTCTTAAGTCCTTCTAAATTGAAGGTTCAATTGCTTCCACCTCCTTGAACCGAGCAATTTCATTGTTGGCTGCCTTTCAGGCTGCACAAACTGCAGGTAAAAGAGGCTGGGAATTTTTTCGGTGTGCCTCTGTGTATGCTTTGCCTGCAGCCACAATGAGCAGAAGCAGGAGCATGAGCAGGGCCAGGACCTGGTAGCAGCAGGACTATCAAATTGTATTTGTAGCCAATACAAATGAGCATACGGCAGGGCATTTACCAAAAGGCAGCCACTCCCCCACACACACCCACTAGCCACAGAACTGCTAGAGACACCACACATGCCCACCCCAGATCCTGCCTTCAGGGTAACGACCAACCCACCCAACTCCGGCTGGGATGCACTGGGAGCAGGAACTGCCTTATGTGTCGAATGAAATGAAGCGATTCGGGCTGCCAGTTAACCCATTAACGACGACACCTCCCACAGCCCGCCGCTAGACTTAGCCCCAGCCAGGGAACGTTCGTTCTCTAATGGAATAACTGTGATAATGCCCCGGTTACACACGCACACACAACCCCAAGCATAGCAAAGCGCCTGCCCGCAGGTAATATTCGGCTTTTTACACGCTCATCAGGAAATGAACTATGTGGCAGCAAAATGAACTGAAGCCGAACCGAAAGTCACTTGGGGGAACTACATACCATCCCTACACGTCCGCACACATAGCTGAATTTCGGCTGGGATATAGTGCTTTTTGATTTCCCCGTTTATTGAAATGGAACCTGGAAATTGTTGCCGGTTATGACTCCAGTCGCTCTTGGATGGCGTCGTGAAAAGCCCATCAAAACAGAGTTGATGGCCACCAAAAAGAAAATATTATCCTCATTTATGCCGGACAACATTGAGTGATGCTTGGCGAGGCGGGCTATAAAAGTTTAGTGTTTTTATTCGATTTTTAGGATTAGAAAGCATAGAGGTTCTTAAAAAACCTAAAGTTCTCAGTTTATTTAATTTTCCTAAAATTAAAACTAAAGTACGTACATTTATGTATTCTTTTATAAGGCCATACATTAAGGAAGCCATAAAAAACATAAAACTGGGTTACAACTTTCTGCAGAACTACTAGAACTTTCCCTTAATGGGGTCAATCAGCATGGAAGCGGAGAGAAATTTGAATTTCAATCGATTGGGAACTAAGTTAAACAACATTTAATTATAATAAGGCACAAAATAAATTAACAATTTAAGTAGTGTAAATAAGCCTGTAAATATTTAAGTGAAACGCATACGGTAAATATTAGTTGTGCGCACCACCGCCAATTCACAAATGTATGCCTCATATGAATATGCAACGATTTTTCCAGATTTTTCCTGATGGAAGCAAATTTGATTGGCTGCACATTTACATACAGTACATGCAAAATTTTACAGATTCATCAGAATCCATCTATGTTTATTTTGGGCTTTGAGTTGTACTATTTTTTCGCTTTATTTATTTCCAGTATTTAAATGTGATTACTCCATCTGGCTTACAAATGGGATGCTGGGGCTGCTGGCTATCCTTTTGTGTTTCACACAAGAATATTGGCTGGAGGGTTTAATTAAATGAAAATGCCTTTTGTACCCAGCAGGGTGTTCACAAAGGTTGCCATATTAGTGGGAAAACCTTTGTATATTATGTGTATGTTTCTTAATTATAATTAATGTTTGATTTTTTGTTCATACTCATTTTTAAACTTTTTGTAAAATCTAAAGTAAGCATAGTATGCAAAGGTCTTTCAAAATAGGCAAATAATTCAGTTTATATTCCAAAAGAAACATACAATACCGAATAAGGAATAGACACTTCAGGTATTTATAAAATGACTGGCAGAGGAAGGAGAAGAAGGTTAGAAGATGTTCAAACACTACTTTTCAGAAATTTCTGCGAATTCTGAGAGCAGAAAACATGCAAAGAAAGTAAGAACGGGGGCTGCCAGGAGAGTTTCCTGTTTGTGTGCGTAAAAACTAGTTGAATTAATCGACTGGAGCAGCGGTGGGTGGGATCCCCTACTCCGAGTTGGTATTGTCTTGCCTTGATTGCGCCACGTGCACTTGCATATTCAACCGGAATTCGGAAGGCAGAATGCATGCTCGAGTGCGTATCCCTCCCTCTCCTTCTCTGTCTCTCTCAATGCATTCGCAGCTTGCGACTTGCAGCTAGCAGCTCTTGAATAATTAACCCAATCTTGATTGTATTCGAATGGGCAATCAACTGGCATTGCAACTGGCATTGCATCTAATCCTGTTTGCGTCGGCATTAGAGGGTTAAGTCGCCTGGCAGCTGCAAAAATTCAATTGCTCCAGAGCCGGGGGTAGATCGGGCGACAAAGCAGTGTAGCAGCTGTCAAAGCTTTAAGCGGCAACCTTCGTTATTTCCACCATTCCACTCAATCTCTTGTTGAGTTTCCTCCTCCAAAAAAAAAACCCCGGAACGCTCTGCGACTCGGGCTCTCAGCTTTTCCACTCCCATTCGTCATCGCAGTCGTCATCGTCTGCAGCAGCGGCAGTGCTAGAGTTCCTGAAAATTGCTGCAATGTTGCATGTCAGCTTACAACAAGCGCACTTTTTATTGTAATGTCGTATTATAACTACGACGACTGGCTGCTCCAGTTGGAGCTCGAGGACGAGTGCGAGCTCGAGCTCAATGTCTCTGGAAGACATTTTGCCATTGCTCGCTAATTGGCAGCACGGCGTCGAGGGGAGAGAGGATGCTGCCGACAGAGGACCCTTCAAATCAACATCAAAGCTGGCAGCTGACGAAATGGGTTAGACTTTAAAGATCCAACTCTGACACCGACACCGACCCCAAACCCAAACCCCAACACTTCACGCACATAAATTTCTTGATGGCTTTTTAGCCACTGCCGCTGCCGTGTTTGGCCTATTATTATTATTATTATCGGTCCAGGCACCTGGCCATAGTCCCGGTTGGGGCTTTATGCTCTTGGCCACTTTTCTGGCCACACGGATTTCCCGCTCACACACACATACACAGGCAGACAAACCGGAAAATCGGATAGGTCCTGTGGGCGGCGGATGGGTGGCCAATACACGTAGACAGGCTTACGCATGCCGCAATAATCCATGGCATAAACATTGGCAAATCCGTTTGCGTTTTGTACAAACATGGCTAAAACGTATTGGCAACAAAATTGGTCTAAAGCCCGAGCACAATGAGCCGAGTCAACAGAACGAGTCGGACGATTATTTTGGCACGTGGATGCGTTTGTTAGCATTAAGTCATAAAAACGTGCCACCGTAGAGTGAGCACCGCCGCTGGCAAAAAGGGGTGAAGTGTGGGCTAGGGGATTGAATTTTAGCTTTGTGGCGTTTGAGGGGAGGGGGGGAGGTAAGGTGCCTAGAGAATAAACGACGATTTTTCGGTATATACAGAGCATCGAGTATTTTCTGCAGGATTCCACACACAGTGGTGGCAGCCATAAGCAGAAGCACAAGGAGCTTCTCCAGCTGGCATTGTCAGCCTGTTTATCGTTTCAAGCCGAAAAGTCTCTTGCTCTCGCTTTCTGTAGCCTCTGCACTGAAAGAAAATGTGGGGGAGACTGGGGGATATGAATGCCTTGAAAGAATTAAATGTAAGCCAGAGGTTTTTTCTTCTGGTTTCAGTTGGGTTTATAGTAAGAATAAATATATGTTATAGAAACGCATAAAAAATATAGAAAGTAAATGATTTTAAAATAAAATAATATATTCTAATTATCAATTTTATTGATATTCATAATTAATTCTGTTTTAAGAGTAATTTTTGGCGGCTATGAACCCTATTTCTCCCTGTGTAATACTTCTCTAGGGGTAATGGGGACGCTGGGACAGGTTAACATGGCCAGAGCTAAGCAGAGAAAGGAGCAGCTACGCAGGGTTGCTGGGGACAAGGGGGAGCAAGAGGATCTGCACAATAGCAAACGCTTTGGGCCAATTGTAGGGACAAACTGACATTGCTTGCCATTCCACCTGCATTCCCCTCTGCCGGTCCACCTCGGCTCTCCCTCTCCACAAGTGGCTGCTTGGCTATGCTGCTGGTAGGAGCCCCCTAGAAACCTCCTAGCTGCCTGCACCCCCCTCTCCCCTGCGGCTGCTGGTGCCTTTGTTTTGCTTTGCAAAACTCTCAGCAATTTTGTGGTTGCCTTTGTCTCGAGTCTGGTCCATTCATTGACAGCTCCTAATGCAATCTTGCCTTGTGCTCGAGCACATTATAAAGTTATCCTGGATCTCTCAGGGGGGGACGAGGGCGACGAGGGCTTTATCTGCCGCTTGTGGGCCAATTATCGGCTAAATATAATCGCGATATCCGATAAACCGATTGGCCCCGCAGCCGCCAGCCGTAACATTTTCCACTCGATTGATCTGCTGTCAAAAACAATATGGAAAGCCAATAGGATTATGCCCGATGTCAGGACCGATACGGTTAACGTTAACGTTAACTTGACAATCCACCCTTCGCCTCCGCGCCGAGTTAAGCAAATATTTGGCTGGCCGGAAAGATGGGGGCCCTGGGGGCCCTCGGGCCACCCCCCATCTTGCTTTGTTTACTTACCTGCGAATATCGATAAATGTATCTATGCAAATGTGGAAGTGGATCATAAATCATCCAAAGTCGAAGACAGCAACAAAACCTAAAGAGACCGAGGAGCAGGAAGTCTCTCCGACTGGGGATGAAATTGAGAAATTATCATAAAAGTTTAAGTGCTTAATTCATTTGTAATTTCTCCCAGTAAGGAAGGGCGAAGCGATGGAATTGGGATTATCTGATTGTGGTGGATGAGCTTAATCCCTTGCTAACTACTGTGGCAACTTTCCGGTGGATCCTGTGCGTACTTTCCATGCAATTGGCCACAGTAATTTCACTTTGGCTTAGTCTTTCCCAGCACCTCCCCCCCCTAAACACCATTTCCGACACTTCTCGCACGCACACACACTCGCACTCACATCCGATTAGCAATTTCCATGCACTTGAGAGATTTCATTAGCCACTGCCGTTGTTGTTTTCACTTTGCCATTGCGTGTGCTTTTCTGTAGCTGCTACTCCCATTCGTTCTTTCATTTTTCCCCACTTCCTTGGCACAGGAAAAAATTACGTTTTTCACCGATTACATTCAATGGCTCTATCGTTTCCAGGAGAATCTAATTTCAAGTGAATCAATCAAGGTATTCCCAGGAATGTACACATGCTTTGGAGCTCTTAAAGCGCATTTTATAGGTTCTTAACATTTTGATTTTTCAAGGAAATTGTTATTAGAAATCATTTTCAGAACTCCAACATAAGCTGGAATTAAGGGGCTAGTTCTTAGAAATATATACATAGCTATAAGGTTCTACACACTTACATTAATTATTTTATAACTACAAAATTATATTTATTTATTATGCAATCAGTACTCAAAGCTTTCTCTTTATTTCATAATTTATTTTTCTAATAATAAAATAATATTTTAAATATTACAAAATGAAAACGCAATTACTGTATTCAGTTACAAAACATTAATCATATCTAATTAGGTTAAACAGTACAAGTAAAATAATTCGAAACATTTAAAACAGATTTGAATGGAAAATCCTTTGTGTCCCTTTAAACTGAATAAATATTTTCCAAAGTGCCTCAAAAATGTGTGCTCCACTTTCCTTGCTTCCTATCGCACTTCAGGAGCACTTTCCATGCATTTAAACAATTTCCCTGTTTTATTCCATTTTACAAATGTTTTTTCTTCACCCACCTACCGCCCGCTGTGTCTTGAATTTCGCCTGTTGTTGTCAAAAATGTTGATGAAAATTTCATAAATTTATTTGCTGTTTTTCTCCTAGTTTCCTGATGATGTTGTTGCCTTCCCTACCCCAAACCCCATCCCACTTGTTGTTGTTGCACTTCATTCGTTCGTTCGTTTCTGAGCCATTAACTACGCCACTCGCATGGGAAGGGGGGGTGGGTGCTACATAAGTGTGTTCGGAGGAAGCCAACTTGCACATATCGTAAAATATTTAACGCTTTTAGGAGTCCTGCAGTCATTGCCAGGTACCTGCTATAAGTTGCTCAGGTCCGCTCGGTGCGTATTGTAAGTCATTTTCATCCGCTTACGAGACGGGTGGCCATTTGTCTAAGTCTTCCCACATGGCTGCCAGCGTTTCATATTGAATTTTTCAATAACACAAGCACACATTCAATATGCAGAGAGAAAATTGTGACACTGGATTTGAAGAATATTTAAAAAAAAAAAATTTATTTGTATTACAGAATTTTCCTTAAAAAAGAACCATTGAATTTAAATTAGTAAGGAAAGATTTTATTTCTAGAATCATAAACCATGTTTTTAACCTTTATAATATTTTAATCTACTTTAAGATTTAGTTTTTTTTTATTAAAGAATGTCAGGTTCTATTTTATAAAAATCTTACCTCTTTCTAGCATAAGAAAATACACAACTGTACATTTAAAACTGCAAATATGCAATACATAGATCAATTTTAATTCAAAACTGATAGTAGTTTAATGTTTTTATCATATGCACATTTGCCCTAAATATTTTAAAATCTTTTTAAAATGTTTAAAATTCGATAAAAGCCGAATTTTTCTATAATGTACAAACGACAAACGACAATGCAAATTCTGTAGCTTATTAATATTTTCCTTTTGACAGTTTACTAGTTTTTCTTAAGTTTTTAATATTTACACCAGTGCGCATACTTAATTTTTTTGATTCTGCTATAAATGCCTGAAATACAATTGTTTTTTTTTTTGTATATTTGAATTTGTATTTTTGACAACTTCCCGGAAGCCATCTAGCGGCCAAAACGGGAATAATTGCATTTCAAAATGTTCTTCCGGCCTGAATTCAGCGCAAAAGTATGCTATGTATTGGCACTTCCGCCAATGCCCAAAAATTACTAATACGCACTGTTGCAAAAGTTAAATAATTTTTTTCAAATAGCTAAAAACTTGTCTTAAAATTATCGCACTCTATTACCTCTTTGAAATATCAAAGCCTAATAATTATATTTACTAATATGATTCCAATTAAAATTGTTCCCAGAAAAATGGGAAAAATAATTACGTAAATATAATTACGTGTTGAAGCTGTCACAAGCATGCAGCAGCTGGGTGATTGAAACCTACAATTCAATATTACCAAAATACTCGGAAACATCCTAAAAGTTATGCAAGGTTCTTCCATGACTCCCACAGGCTTTTCTGCAACCTCCCGTCTTTAAAATGTAGACAAGAACATCCCACGTATTGATTTTTTCCCGAATCTTTACTCGTGCTTGAGCCGAATATTAATAAGTTAATGATTCGATTTACTCGGTTCCTTTTTCTTTCCATGTACCCATACTTATACTCGCATCAGGTGGAGCCTCTGAAAATATCGATGTATGAATATTCTGACCTTTCCCCAATAAATTCTCGAGGCAACGCATCGAATTGGACGTGATTTTCGCTTCACGCACGCATGCCGCACCTAAACAGGGGAGTTAGTTTCATTTAGAGGGGTGGCTCAAAAGGGGGCGTGGCCCGGGGATTGCTTACGTTGTCCCATAGTCCCCACCGAACCTCCCTTTAGCCGCATGCCCCGGTTTTTTGGCCGTGCTGTTTTCTATGTCATGGCACGTATTTTGGATTTCTGCTACATTTGAACTTAATATTTTCCCTCTCGGTCTGGCTCCCTTTTCGGGGAAAATGTGAATGTGTGTGCCGGTGTGTGTGTGTGTTAGCTGGAAATTTGCTCGCTTTTTTGGCAACATCTCTGTTTTAGCCTGGGGAATTTCTTTGGCGTGTTAATGCCTTTTGGCTATCAATTGGCCATTATGTGCCGGGGGTTTGGGGGCCCAAAGTCCTGGCTCTGCCCAGCTCCTGTGTCCCGGTTTCCCTGCTCTCTTCCGCTACATAACCATTACCAGTTTGTAATTCCGTTGTGATTTGGGATTAGGTCTTCTGGCCAGAGAGTCCAGGCACATGAACACGCCATAAAAATATCTTGGCAAAAGGCAATTGAATAAATTGTGACCTTTACATTGATTCCACTGCCGGCGTCGCATCATCCTTGGCTGCATTCCCTTTTTCCCATTCCCATGCCGCCAAGGGTCCCTCCACCGGTCTCTCAAGTAAATAAAAGCTGAAAAACCATTTATTTTCCTTGACTTTTGCACCCTTTCTGCGCCCCTGTCTCCTGACCCCTGTCACGTAAGCTGCCACCGTACAGTTTTATAAGTCCATTTTGGTTGTATCTGTATCTGCAGCAGCTCCCCCGTGCGTTGGGAATGTGTGTATAGCTGCCCGGTTATTTGCGTGGGGTGTTCGGTAGTCCCTCGTTTTTTTGCTATTTTTAAATCGGAATATAAATACATGTTGGTTTAGCCACACAGTCCTGCTAGTTGCTAGTTGGGCAACCAGCTCCAGTTTTTGTTGGACAAACTCCGACACCATATACTCGGGCGCCGATGAACACATGCTGAGCTGACCACAAGTCGGTCTATTAATACGCGCAAATAAGCCGCTTAATTAGTCTTTCATTTTCGGGGCACAACGACCGTGGCAGTGGTGGTGCGTAGTGGTATTGGCCATGGATTGTGGCTGCCACCGAATGTGGCCAGAAGCTGTCGGATTTGCGGGCCAACGTGGCGTATGCATAATGAAGATGATCGAAGCGATTCGGCGACGCGTTCGTTCGTACCACCAAATCGGACGTTAATTAAATGCTGCCATAATAGGATAAAAACTTTCGCCTTTCCCCCGTTTTTGTGGTCCGTTAAGCCCCGCCCCCTAAATGAGAGGCCATTTACACAGTGATTTTTTTTAACCATAACCATATCTTCATTTATTATGGAGAAACATTGTTCGTTTATTTTAGCTTTGTTTAAACAGAAAAACATATTTTGACTCTGCTTAGGTTAGCTTCATTTACCTTTCCATTTAGTTTAATAATTTCCATAATTTCTTTGACTATTTCTTTGGTTGAACCGAGTGCTTCCGTTCGTTCTTACTGCTTAAAAGTCTTATCAAGACCGCTTAAAACCGACCTCTAAATGTACAATTATCAAGTATGAATATTTTACACAGTAACTAGATGATGGACTACGTAGAACAATTTCGCGGCTGACAACCAGATAAAAACTTATCCATATACACTGAATAACCATCTATATATAGCCGAGGGTTACCTCCCCCAATATCGTGCAGGGGTGTATATGGGTGTATGTGGGTGTATATGGGGGTTTCTGGGCGTATGATTTCGGTATAAATAAATAACAATCGAAGGCCTAAAATGTTTGCTTTGTATTTGTGTGTATTTCTTGTATATACAATCGGACATTTCTGCTTCTGTTAACACAAAATAAAATGTGAACTGTGAACTGTAAAGTGTAGTAATCTGTGTTTCACCGAAAGGTTGACTATAATTGCTGACTTTTGGCCCGTGTATAATGATTATTTTGTATGTCCGTCCCAGTGGCAAACGAAATGAATTTCAAATTAAAACAATGACAACACAACTCAGTTTTTTGGATGTTTGGATGAATGGGGGCGAAGCAGCTGCTATTTATGGGTTCCTTGTTTCAATTTTTGATAAGTAAGGGATGTATATAGTGCTGGGGGCCTGGACTCTTTCCGTCGACTGTGCTTCTCTTGATTAAAAGTTCGTTCGTAATACTGCCTGCCTGCCTCTCCTCGGGATGTCTTATAGATAATACTCGTTTAAAGGACACACTGTATATGTACACTAGTTCGTAAGACGCTCCTCCGCGCTCATTAAATGCACCTGGGGAGGAGCGGGGGGCCCAGTCCCAACTAGGCCGGGACAGCGGCTTTCAGCGTTCGGCTTTCTTCTGCATTCAGCATTGAGCACTGTTGCATCAGCTCCAGCTCCTGAGGCCACCGCCCAGCAGCCAGTTCCAGTGCCAGTGCCTGTGCCAGTTCCAGTTCCAGTTCCAGTTACCGTTGCCATAATAGTTGGAGTTGCAGTTCCAGGCGACAGCCGCCACCGTCATCGCCATCCTGGCAGCAAATGCTAAAGGCACGGACGTGGCCGGCGGCAGGAGGCGCAGGCAGCTGGCGCTGCTGTTGCCGTGCTGCATGGCGGCCGGATGCTCCCCGTTGATGACGTGCACCACCACCGAGGCGGAGTCTGCAATGAGAGCGGGAACAAGCAAAGAAAATAGTGAAATGGGAAATGGGAAATGAGTGTGGCATGGCATGATTGCAGAGGAGGCATTGGGTGGCGGGTGGCAGGCGGTGGAACGTGGTTGGAGGATGGAAATGCCGCAGGTCACGAATATAGTTGCATTAATTGCCCGTGTGGGGGGGCACACACTCGGAAAATTCTTGTCACCAACTTTTTAATTTATGAAAAGACGAAAGTCACATAAGTTTGAAGAACGACCATTGCGAGTTAAAGCCGGTTTGTTTCTCTGGTTTCTAAACAAATAAAGCCCCACTTTGAAAACTAAACTACAACTAAGTTTTGTTTAAAAACAACATATATTGTGTAGTGTTATTTATTCTAAACTTATAAAACCGCATTCATTAATAATTAAGTTCTTGAAACTTTTTTTCTTCTGAGTTTGAAAGGTTTTTCTTTTTTAACCTTGCAATCTAGAGGTTGCCCGGGGGCACCAAGAAAATACATTTGTTTTTAAATTTACTCTCTAAATAATTTATGAAATTTATGGAATCATTTATCTTAAAGCTTTTTAAAAACAATTTATTAATCAATTTTAATAGATAATATGTTTTTATATGAAAAAATGTGTCAGAAGTTAGAGCTCAAAATTTATTTCTTAATTCACCTTACCTTTATTTATTAAGTAAATGACTAAAAATATGTTTTCTTTTATTTTTATTCATAATTAAAGAATTTCTGAGTTAAGTCAAATGCTAAAATTATTTTCCTTAGTAAGCATAAACTTCCTGATTTAAAAATTGACTAAAAAATGTTTATTTTCCAGGTTATAAATGCTCACACGCCTCGTATCCTCAATTAAAATTGTGTGTGAGGCTAAACTCAAGGCTCTTAACAATTGCTGACACACAAAGGCACACACAGCAGGTTATTTATAAAAGGTATCAATAACATTCAACGCCCACCAGTTAAACTTTAGCTGATGAACAATCAGTCATTTTCTCATTCTCCGCTATTACAGGCTCAAAAGTTCATAAGACTTGACAGAGATTTAGCCATATTGTTAGGCAATGGAAAAGTTCGTGTAACTGGCAATGTGAGTTTATTCTGTTTTTAGATAAATTCAAGTTTAAACAAGGTCCTATTTTTGGCTTCCTTGTTTGTTATTTAGACAGCAATTTGAAACATGAAATAATAATGCTTAGTTGGTCATTTGTGACATTCGAATTTTTCGAGTGTGTCGATGCAGGAAAATTGGCATTTGGCATGTGGCATATGGCGCTCACTGCCAGGTGCTGGGTGGCTGATGTTGACTCACCTGAGCTGCTCGGGGAGCAGGTGTAGTTGCCCGAGTCCGCCGGCGTGGCCTTGGCGATGAGGAGCTTGCTGGTGCGCGTGGAACGCTCCGTGATGACGTTGATGCCGCCGCGCTGGCTATAATTCATGACCCGCTTGCCCTTGTACCAGTAGATGAACGACGGCGGCACCGGCGACTGCATCGCCAGGCAGGTGAGATTGATGTCGCTGCCGCTCTTGATGAAGAGCTCCGCGTTTCCCAGGATCTTGGCCCGCGACACTGCCAAGCGAAAGGTGATAAAAAGCCACACGAGGCAGGCAATTAATTAGCACTCCGCCCAACAAATGGCCAACTAATGGGTGCTTCCCTCCTGTTCCAGCTCCCACTTGGACTCAATACTCACCCACCACGTTGAGGCGGAAGCCCTGGCTGATCTTGGGCTCGGTGGACACCTGGCACTCGTAGGTGCCCGAGTCCCGGGGCTGGGGCGACGAGATGCGCAGCGTCCACTCGTCGGAACCCTCGGAGTGCAGCGACTGGAAGCGCTGGTCGTTTGTGTATGTAAGGATACCCACCGTAAGGATGTGCAGGTCGCGCTTTCGTATCCAGGACACCTAAGGGAGGAGGAATAAACAGCCATTAAATACAGCTGAAGCAGCCCTCCCGTAGCCCGGGCCCATTAGCTTAAGCTTCTTCCGGCATAAAAGTTATTTCCTTTATTTAAGGACCTTTTCCAGCACAGAAACTCATCAGTAAATGGCCATAAATTGATTATGCTTTGGCAATTAATATATTTTGTGAGATTACATGGGAATATCCGTCTTTTTTGCAAAAGAAAATAGCTTTTCTATATATTATTAACTTAATTGAATTCTAATTTAAAATCTATTTCAGCAAGAAAAGCAATCAATATTATTTTTTAGACCCTCAGCTCAAAATAAGAGTGACCTACATGTGAAACTTGAGCAAAAATGAATACAAATTTCATGAAAGCCTTTTGTATACCGCTTTACTTGCATGCACCTGTCAAAATATCAGATGAAAAATGATTTCGTGTTTCTTAAAAGAGGGACTTGCCCTCATGAATTCTACGAAATGGTGATTATATTCGTGTTGGGAAATATTTATGATATTCCTAGTAAGAGGGGGGTATAATTGCACTGTGTAAATGCCACTTAAGGACCGACACAATGGAGATTAATATCTGGTAGCTTCGGCTTTAGTTTTTCGGCTAAAAATAGTACAAACTACTGACATCCTTCATGAATCGGCCAGCCAAGTTGTAAACTTTTTGCACGTGGCAAGTTTTTTGATACGCTTTCATATTATGACATTTTGAAATATGTATCTCCAGGGAATAAATACGAATTTGGCCAAAAGTTTAAGTGCCAGGAATAAAAAAGTTTTCACTTAATATTCAGTGGAGCGGCAAACTCCCAATAGCAAATCCCCAAAATAATAACATAAATGCTCTTTTATATGTTCCTATAATTAGCCAGATTTTTCGCCAGCAACAAAAGCGTGTTCGGGCTTAAAAGGATTCCTGCCTCCGGGTCTTTGTGTGCTCCTTGTGCTTCACCTGGAGGATGCCTAGGATGCCTTGGCCATGGAGCAAATTTAGCAACTTTAAATGGTTGCCCAAAGTTTTCCCATTTGTGGGCGTGGCAGCGAGAGGCGGGGCAGCGGGGGAATCTAGAAATTCATTAATTGCCTGTTTCGGCTTTGTCTGGACTCTAATTTATGGCTGCAATTGGGTTACTTAGTGCGGCTCAGTCCCGGAGTAGTTTTATGTACATCTTATACAGCATATATATAGATATATATAGTAGTGGGAGTTGCTTATGCCAGTAGAGAAAGCTCTCGCTTTGTGCCTGGCTTAATTTGCTCGTTTGTTTGGGTTCAATTAATTATGGATTAGCGCCTGGCCGTGCACAGCCGTGCACATAAAGAGCCCGCTTGATTTATATTTAAATTAATATTCATTCATTAACCATCCGTTCACTAATTTTCAATATTCAATTAAAATTAATTGCATTTCCCCAGAGCAAATAAGTTCAAGGCAACGCCTTTGGTTAATGCACAGAAGGAGTATAAAAAGTGAAACCAACCAATTAACACGTTCACTAAATGAATTTTTCACATTTAATACTCCATATAGCACACAATGATTGATAAATGCAAACAAAAAACTACAAGAAATATAAAAAATTGAGTTATTAATACGGAAAATAATTGTATTTAGATTGCAAGAGAAACATTTAATAAAACAAGAAAAAATCCAGAGAAGCAATTGGCTTTTTAAATATTAGCTTAGATGATTAATCAGTGGGAAAAAATTATGTTTTTTATACTTAGTAAAAAACTGGAAAGTTATTGATGACTAAATATTTTAAGTGATGTTTTCTTTTACTTTGCTGCTAAATATTTTGTTATTAATTAAGTTTTTTAATGCTTGATTTTAATTGGCAGATTTAATTTGAATAAGTGAGAAACTATTAGGAATAGCCCCGTGGGTAATAATGAATTTAAAAACCCAATAAATTCATTAAGGGAAAAAGTTAATGTTGCCTACTTAAAGTAAAATACGAAACATGACCAACATAAAAAGGCAACTTAATATATATATATACTCAATTTCTTTCTCTTCTAAAAACTAAATTCTATGTTGATTTATATTTTACTTATACAAATGAAATATAATTAAAAATGTATAACCATTCTTATTTATTATTTTAAATGAATCAACATTTAAATGATTTTTTTAAAAATCAATTTAAAATCAATTTGTTTTGCGGTCAGTAATTCCTAAGGTTTTCCTCTGCTCTGTGTTTTTTAATCAACAACTTAAAGTTCTTTGAGTATAACCAAGTTTCTCGCTTAAACGATGTCACCGAGCAAACTGCCTCTGAACTAGTTTACTTCACTTGAACTAAATTTTGCCAAAGTGATTAAGCTTTGCTTAGTTTTCCTTTTCGTTGACATTTTCCTTTGAGGCTGCCACACACGAAGTATGCGAAACGAAATGCGAAAAATCCCATTTAGAGGGAAATTTTCATGTCGTGCATATATTGCGACAATCAATTAGCACGGAACTCGGCGGCAGAGTGGGTGTCGTGCCACAGGGACTCTGAGTGACTGGAAAATGGATCTCGAATTGGGACTCGTGCAGTCAGGAGCAAGGAGCGAGAAGCAAGGACTACAGAGCGAACTGAGAATGCAACGTGCTGGAGACACCGCCAATTAGCCGCATATAACGGGAGACAATGCCCAGGCTGGAGGATTAGGGCAGAGTTCAGTTCCGCTCCAAGCTCCAGCACAGCTCCGGCACGGCTCCAGCTCGGCGTTAATTACTCAATTCCACTGACTTGCTGAAAGTTGGGCGGGCGAACGAGCGTTGCTGACATCGTTGTCAGGCGGGGGGTGGGAGACTCGAGACTCCGCCGCTCGGAGGGGGGGCCAGGGGGCGGACACGGACAACGTAAAATTTATTACACCGCATAATTGCACAGCCACAGAGCGCCTGGCCGGGACAAAAGGTCGGCGGGGTGGCGGGGACTCGGCCTGGACATGGACATGGTCATGGATTGGGCCCAGGACTGGGGCTGGCACTGGGACTGGGACTGGGACAGGTGGCGGAGGTATGGGCATGGGTCCTGTGTGTTGTTGCATTGCTAACAAATCGCTGGAAGCGGAAGCGAAGCCGTGTTACAAATGTGCAAACCAGAGCGAGCCAAACACACAAAGTCGGGGGGGAGAGCCGAGGAGTGGAATGGGGGGCGCATTCCGGGGGGCATTGGGGCAACCATCCAACCACCAACTTTATGGCGTAATCTTTTAAAAGTAATCTACAAATCTGCCACACGACCGCCGCAGGTCGTTTGTTTTGCCTTATGCCTTATGCGAATATAATGCCGGACCCAGCCCCTCTCCCCGGGCATATTAATTGCTGGCGACCCGACCCCACTTACCGCTCGATCGCCCAGATTCCGGACGCGGCAGTGCAGCAGGGCTGCCTGGCCCACGGTTGCGGTGACCTCGCGCCTCGAGGAGTTGTCGAAGTACGGCTGCGAGTAGGGCGTCTCCCAGTAATGCGGCGGCACCTCGCCGCCAACCAGGCCACAATCTGCGAACAAATAGAGGATGCATTCAGGCATTAATTCGGGCATTTACATTTATTCTACAGATATATCCTTAAATATTAATTTACACAGTTAAATATTTCTTTAAAAAGTCCTGTCAAAAAAAGGTTTCCCTGTTGTTATTGATAGTAAAATTGTTATTACTTACAAATTGATTGACATTTTGACAATATTTAAACACATTATTTAAAGAAAGTTGTTTCTGTCACTCTGTCACTCACATCTTTTTTGTTATTTAATTATTTAATATATTCACCATATGTATAATAAACTTATAAAAAATAACTATCTGCTTTTATGCTACCAGACTTTTTTGCAAAGTTTGTAGTGAATTCAATTTAACTGGCAGTTTAAAAAATATACAAACATTTAAATATATTTATATGAGAACAATGAATGTCGGCTGCCTTTAAACATACATTTATTGACACTTTCGTTAATATAATATAAGCTACTTAATTTTAAAGTAAGCCTCTTAAATGGATTTTCCACTTTAATAGAGACATTGCATTTGTTAAACATTAATGCTATTCAAATTAAAGAGCCTACAAATTTAGGCTTGATAATTGCATATAATTAATAAACTAATACATTTACTGATTTATATAAATACATATTTAAAAAAAGATATTCAATGTGTACATTCGTTTTGTGTTATTAAATATATACAACATGATGTCTATGAATATAAAACTTTAAATTCTTACTATAAATATGGTGTAATATGCAAATTTATAATTTGAAGTCAGAAAACGTTCCGAAAATCCGTTTCTAAAAGATATTCATATAATACATTTTAAAATAAAAGACCTACAGTTAAATCATAAAACAATGTACAAGACCTTCTTCAATTAATTATTTTAGTTTCAGAAAAAACAAATAAACTTATGTAATAAAATTTTACAGTTTGTATTGCCATTTGCCATTTTAAAATACAGAATTTTGTTAATGTTTATTGTCAATCATTACTATATAAATTTTACCAAATACCTTCCGATATTAAATCATGCAGTGAACCCTTATCCTCTTATTCATTCGAATTACACCATTAACTTCAAGCTTAATATATTTATTTCTCTCTGTGCAGACCACAGCCATGGCATAAAACTGGGAAAAC